>JAOXNR010000567.1:0-10934 GCA_028571225.1 Parsonsia alboflavescens
CTCCAACCGTTACCGTAATGGAATTTTTGCTACAGTGCTCATGCAGCCAACCAAGGGGAGCAAAAATTCCATTACGGTAGCGGTTGGAGCGCGCATTAAGACTCGCTCCGAAGCGCACCTTAGCAAATCCGTATATATATATATATAATTTATAATTCTCAAAATTAGCAGTTTGCTTAAAATAGTCCAAATAATTTAAATACGAGTTAAATTTATGCATAAATGAACCATATTAATCTTATTTTACTCTTGGGACCAACCAAACACTTGATTAGAAAAAGTCTTCTGTATGTGTCCCAGTCTTTTTTTTTCTTCTCTGATTTTCTTTATTGACTATTCTTTCTTTCTTCTTGTGTTTCATTATAGCCAATTTGGTAAAATAAGTTTGTAAACTTTAACTATGAGGATACAGTTTTTTCAATTGTTTCTATTTTTATTGCATTCTACAGACTGGAATGTGAACAGGAAGAATTTGATGTTGCATTGTAACTGAAGATGTGTAATTCTACATTTTCAATGTTTGGATATATCTATGCAAAGACAAATCTATACTCTTTCTTTTTAACTTGATATAATTACTTTTATATATGATTATTTTAATAAAGAACTACAAAATTTTTGGAGACATTGACAGGAATTAGCTTTTCTAGAATTTTTTAGTAGTGCTATATTTTTATCTAACTACTAGTACTAGTATTATTTTGTCTTGGAAATTATAAAAAGAATTGAAGGAGAAAATGGTATAATAATTGAGAAAGGTATAATAAATGTTAACTTGATTTCACATAGTGAAAACATTTGCGGGTAAAAATCTCTAGGTTAGATTAAAATGTTTGGAGAGAACAAGAAAACTTTCCTGATCATAGTGAAATAAACTCTCTCTAATGATTTTCATTTCTAAGAGATCTAGGTTTCCACGTTTCTTCAAACAAATTCTCTATATTGCTAAGGCTTCACTAATGTTCTTATATCGCAAGGCCATGAGACACTTCTCTCTTCCTAGAACAATTTTGTTCAGTCAAAATTGTGAACCTCATTACATACTGGCTAGTATGAGTATCTTAACAACACAAGATAATTCCAATACTTTTTTATGCTCCCTCAATCACTTTCAATTTGAGATAATTCTTGTTAGTGAAATGAACATCCAATAGGGACTTTGCTCAAGCTTGACATCACACATTGATAGAATAAGAGAATTTCAGAGATAAATAGTAGAAATTTCTATTGAGAAATCTAAGTGCAAAAATCTCGACACCTAGCTCTCAACAAAACTGTCCAGAGAGAACACAACTCCCAATTATATTCAATTTCTTAAAAAACAACATATTCCCAAAGAGAACCATTTAACAGGTATTTATAGTAATATCTAAATTATACTACTTGTAGAAAACTAGGGAAGTACGCGTAGGAGATAGCTACCAAAACCTAAACAACCTAAAAGTGGGGAAGTGGAATAAGTGTTGATCATGGACATAATGATGCATAAGTGGTGGGGTCCTATTAATACATCCCCTGAAAATATGCCTTGTCCTCAAGGCAGAAGGCTGAAATCTAGCTAGGTAACAAATTGTTGATTTTTATTAATTTTTATTTTAGAAGTCTCCATTAATAAATTTTAGTAAAGGTGGCTGTTGATTCTTCTTCCTTGTGGCTGTTATTCTGCATTTCAATTGGTTAAATCAATTTAGAAACCTCCATGCAAGAAGGAGATGAGGCTTTACAATGGTGTCTTGGTGCAAATCTCTCATTACAATGGAAACATAGACCTTTTTCTTTGCGATATTGGCAATTAGCATCCCAAGAACGTAAAGGAATAGGTGTGGATGTTGCTGATTTGATTTGCTGGTGGGCTAAATCAATTTGGTTGGGGAACGGTGTCTGCAAAATAGGATTTGAATCATATTTGTCAATAGAAGAGCAATTTGGCCCTTTTGTCATGTGACTTGCGCTTGAGCCTAGTTTGGACCCAAACTCATGGCCTCGTAAACTGTACGGAGCTGGAGAATGCTAATATCTCTCTCAGCTCGTTGAGAAAAACCCCAATAAATAGTGATCTGGCCAATCTATGACTTTTGCTGAATGACATGGAAACTCTTGTCTCTATTCTTGGATTGAGCCCGTTTGTATAATTTGTTTAATATTGTAGAGAAACTTATCAGGTTTTGGAACTCAGCTAGCCAAAATGTTATGTACCAGCTTTTCCCATTAAATAATGGCAAGTTCATTATTGAGCCAAAGAAAAAACAAATATAGGGCATCAACTTCAAGTGACATAGTGTTATTTCCACCTTGAGATCTTCCAGCGTTTGATAATAAGGAAAATATTTCTCTACTTTCAAAATCCAGCCCCTTAGATCTCCACCATCATTTTTTGGAAATTTAATTTTTGAATGAGGTCACTGATTTGGAGTGTGCAGCCACCATGGCTGATCACCTTCATCTTTTGCACCCTCATGCTTGCTAAACGATGTTGCTCACGAGTTTCAGCAATGTGCTCTATTTCTTTTTCTCTATTTGCAGTGTTAGACGTAGAAGGAAGAGCTTCGTTCTGTTGTACTTCTAACCCTGCCACCTTAACCACTAATGTATGTAGTATCTCCAATTTAGAAGTAATAGGTGCCAATTGTTGGGCTACAGGGTTAGTGATAGGGTTTGATGGTGTGGTATGGTTAGTTTGTGGTGTTGGGATGGAAGACAAGTTTCGTGTACTCACCATTATATTATAGATTAACCTGCTCTAATATCAAATGATAGAATAAAAGAATTTCAGGGATAAATAGTAGAAATTTCTATTGAGAAATCTAAGTGCAAGAATCTCAACCCTTTGTCTGCATGGAGAGGGCAAAACTCCGAATTATATTCAATTCCTCAAAAAATAATATATTTCCAAAGAGAACCATTTAACAGGTATTTATAGTAATATCTAAACCATACTATTTGCCAAAAACTAGGGAAGTATTTGCAGAAAATAACTACCTAAAAGAGGGGAAGTGGGATATATAGTGCTGATCATGGACATAATGATACATATGTGGTGGAGTCCTATCACACAATTTCTATACTTGGAATCATTTTTCATATGAAATGAAGTACATTTTTCCTCAATCTTGCATTTCTTTAGTCTGATTTGCTTGTGATTAAAAGAAGTGAGGTATGAGGATCCTGAGATCAATCTACGGATTTTTCTTGATTTTCATTCTTTAACGTAGAACCCTTTTTCTATTGTTGAGTATTCTTTCGTATTTCTGAGCTCTCTCAACAGCATGGAGAGAATCCTGGAACGGTATGAAAGGTACTCATATTCTGAGAGGCAGTTGGGGGCTTCAGATGTTGAATCACAGGTATATAATCCTTCGGTGTTTTTTGTTTTTGGGAAATAGTAACCAGAACTTCATGATAAGAAGTGTGGCATGTTTTTTCATAATTAATGCAATACAAACAATGCAGGGAAGCTGGAGTTTAGAACATGCTAAACTTAAGGCAAGAATTGAAGTTCTGCAAAGGAACCAAAGGTAAGTTATGAATTCAGGAATTGAATCTCATATGCATTAATCATTCCAACTCCTCAAAGGTCTCTACAATTTTTTCCTTTTTCAGGCATTACATGGGAGAAGACCTTGACAGTTTGAGCCTCAGAGAGCTTCAGAATTTGGAACACCAGCTTGATGTGGCACTTAAACATATTAGGTCAAAAAAGGTATAAGGAATGAGAACCCTTGAGATTTGTGGAGAGAGTATCTTGCAAACATGTATAATCTGTTGAAAGAAGCTCATACAGTTTTCTGAATTCTTTACTTGCAGAACCAGCTCATGTTTGAGTCCATTTCTGAACTGCAGAAAAAGGTTACAAACCTTTTTCACTTCTTGGTCCTTTTTTTCTCCCAATACTTTCTGTTAGTATTTCACCTTAAAACTGTTGTTCCCACTCTTAGCAGCAACTACAAATATAATAAATTAACACTATACAATTATTAATAATAAGAATTATAAACATAAGAATGATATATTTAGCAAAGAATTATCTGGTGTGTATAACACCTAATATACACCCTTTCCTAAGCATGTCATGTTATGTATGTCTCTTCATATTATTTATAGATTTTAATTTTAGTGGTGTTTGAATCAGTTTGAACTTATATTGACATTTCGTTAATTTAGGAGGCTTTTGATGTTATTCACCACTCCACCCATTGAGGTGTCCCCTAAGGGACAATCTCTTTATATTATATATAGTTAATAAAGAAGTGAAACTCTTTTTAAGTAGTAAATTTGTTTATCCTCACTTATCTACCTATGTGAATGATAAAATGTTTATTCTATTAGAATGATAATGATTAGACAATAAAATGACTCCATTTGATAGCTGAAGTTCATAGATGAAAGCACAAGTACACTTTGAGACTTTACTATATATTTAATTATTATGTAAAGTAAGTGTATGACCTTTCCCTTTTTATTGCCGTGATTACTCCTGTCATTTGAACCCAAAACCCCAAAATCATGATTCTCAAACTGTTATTTCTTGGATTTTAATACCTGATATTAAACCTTGGAAGTTCAGCGGTTGAACAAGTTATTTGGTCTATTATTTGTTGCTTCTCCTAGTTAAGTGTAGAGTTTATGACGAAATTTTATTTGACTACTTATTTTAAATTTCAATGAATTCCCTTACTTTTTTTGGTAAAAAACAAGGCTTATTGATTCATATATAGTGGTTTATATAATGGTTAACAGTCCTGCAATTCATGATTGAATTTGTGAGAAAGGCAAAAAAAAATAGAAATGATGGATGGAAAAACATTTGCATTGAGAAAAAGAGAAGGGTATAGAGGAATATATGAACTGCAAAGGAGAGTAACTGGTAACTTTTTGGCTCCCAAGAAAATTAAGGTTAAGTCTCAACAAAGAATTAGAACTAGTTGATCAGGTAGTACCAGTATATGCATAGCCGGGATACTTCATGAGAAATATTGAAAGATCAGTTTTCTTGTCTAAACCTGTATCAACTTCACTTAGTCATATTGTTTGCTGTTAATATGCTGGCAGGACAAGGCATTGCAGGAGCAAAACAACATGCTTGCAAAGAAGGTCTGATTCTTTTTCTGCATAATTAAGTGGGATTTTGAGAATGAATACTGTTTTACATGCATGTAGAATATGTCTTATACCATGTGGCATACCCTTCTGTTTTTTTCTAATGAAATGAGAGTCGAAATGTAGGTGAAAGAGAAGGAGAAAGAAGTTGCTCAACAACAGCCTCAGCTGGAGCAGCAGCAGAACCATGACTTCAATTCCTCTTCTTTTGTTCTGTCACAGCCTCTGAACCCCTTGAATATCAGGTACTTGATTTTCTCAAAAAAAAAAAAGGGGTGTGGGAATCAAGAAGCTGTGTATTTTTATAGCGTTTCCCCTATAGTACAATTTGCACATAGCAGAAGACTGTTGATCAAAAGTAAGTGTAGGCCTGGAAGAGAAAATGTCAAATAAAGTTTCCCAACATTTTCAGACCAGAAAACTTCTAATCTTTTCATGTTTCATTGTCTTAATTATTTATTGCACGTGGGCTTTTGATCATTTTTTCATGATGGAAAAAGAAAAACATATCTTTTTTAATAATTCATTTGGATAATTAATAATACTGCAGCGAAACAAGTCAGCCTGCAGCAGGAGATCAGGATGGAGCCGAAACATCTATTCTCCCAGGCCATAACAATGGAATGATGCCTTCCTGGATGCTTCCACACATCAACGGATGAGTACTCTTAATATTAGGCATCATGAGATATGCATTTCCTCTTTTAATTCTGAGTGATGTTAAGCAAACTTCTCTTTTGTAGTTCTTGTCATTAAATCAGTATAAAGTATAAATGGCATATATATATATAGCAATTAATCTTCTAAAGCCAGCCACCCCACCCTTGGGGGAATTTCTTGTTTTTTACCATTAGAGGCATGAAAACGAAATAATCTAGCTAATGTGTCGTAGAGTGTATTGTAAATCTGCTGCAGCTGTTTGGTAAGCCATGTCTATATGTTGAAAAATCCAATTTGCAGCTACTACAGATATTATTGAATCTACATTTGTAATTATATAAATATATATATATAATTTATATATATATTTATATATATAAATATATTTATATATATATATATGTATATGTAAGGACGACAATTTTCTTTGCTGTTTTGTTACATTTCTTTTTTCCCTTTGAATGTTGAAGATCAGGATGTTATATCCGGAGATTGTGAATTGTAGATGATTTACATGTTAATTTTATTACTGCCCTTAAAATATGTTAATGTTGTTAGTACATTGTAAAGTAGAATAATTGTACATTTAAGGACCTAATCTTTTGGTTAGTTTTACACTTTGGTCCTTAACTTCTTTTTTTTTTTTGACTATTTTATTTCTCTAGCAAATTATCATGGGACAATTTGATATTTCTAATCGTATTTTTTGAAAACACCAGATCAACAACCACTTGAACAAATTAATAGAGGCAAATTTAGGATTAATCATTCAATTGGTCAGAAACAGATATCAACTAAAATCTTGTTGAGCTAAATTTCGATTTCTAGCCAAGTAAGAAATGGATTTAGTTGAGTCAGAAACATGAATTTAGCTTAGCAGAGTTTTAGTTTATACCCATTTTTGACAAATTGAATATTGTATTATTGAATTTTCCTGTTAATTAGATCAAGAGGTTGTTGATTAAACTTTTTTATGGTTTTTTTTTTTTAAAAAAAAATGGGGTTTGAAGGATCAAGTTGTCCAATAGCAATTTGTTCAAAGATCAACATGATCAAAAAAATAGATTAAGGATCAAAATTTAAAACTGATCAAAGATTATGTCCTTAAATATCCAATAACTCATGCATAATAAAATAACTTGAGCCTAAAAAAAGGAATAAATAATTATTTTCTGAGAATAGTACTATGTTAAATGTCCCATTTTAGTTTGTGTATATAAATTTAAAAATAAATGGTTTGAGTTGACGTTAAACATAAACAATATATCAAATAATGCAATTGCGTGCATGCACGTTGACTAAAAAATGGATATTTAATCCTCAATATTTATTTTCAGCTTCATCATTAATTGTAAAAAAATAAAAATAAGAAAAATACAGGATTTAGATTGAGAGTGAGATCTTCATTAATTAATTAGCTGATTATACGCACTTCGTGCATGCATTCCACCGGACTTGGCGATATTGATTATTTTAGTTAGAACGAAAAGTTGGGGATGATGGATTAATTTAATATGAACATTCCTTTCCTTTAACATTGAACAAATAGATAACGATTTTTTTTTTTCTTTTCAAAAAAATCCATCATTATTTGTAGGCATGTCTCTTTAAATATCTAACGGGTATCACCAATAAAAAGTATAATTTGAAAAGGGGTAAACTTTCCTTCGGATATTTGATATTTTTAGTAACATGTATATTATTCGATTGTGTTCTAAATCGTCTAGTACACTTGATTTTTTAGAATACGTATAATTTTTTTTTTAATTAGTGTATGAGAGAATGTTACACATAAATGTATTAAAAAATCCAAAACACTTTGATATGAGTTATACCTTCGAACTATTCGACCATAAGTAAAACACTTTGATATTTATTTTAGTTTATCAAGTAACTTAGAACTAGTCCCCTTTAGGACACCTTTGTGGACGCAGATCATAGATTTTAAATTTGAATTCTATCAATACTTTTCTCGATAAATGAAATGTCAAGATACATATAAATTGATCGGGACACCACTAATATATATATATATATCCAAAACACTTTGATATGAATTATACCTCCGAACTATTCGACCATAAGTAAAACACTTTGATATTTATTTTAGTTTACGCAGATCATTGATTTTAAATTTGAATTTTATCAATACTTTTCTCGATAAATGAAATGTCAAGATACATATTTCGATTTTGGAGAAACTGACTGGCCGAAAAACGACGGGAAAGAGGAAGGCTAGAGGCATCTTCGGGAAAGAGGAAGGTGCGGCATGGATGGGAAAGAATAAGTGCGGCATGGGTAGGAAAGAGGAAGTGCGGCATCAAGAAAGGGAGAGAGGAAGGAGCAAAGGGCTGTTCTGATGTACTCTAGCAAGTTTTGAAATCCTTCAGCAAGTTTGGAAGTCCCCTAGGTTTTCTCATAACCAGGTATTCACTCCTTTTTCCATGGGTTTTCTGTCTTTCTGTGTTTTCCTCTCAGTTTCGATTGTTAGGTTTTTTTTTTCATTTACTGTGAGATAAAAGATGACTAAGTGATTTTTTCTAGTACTGCTGTGTACCTTGCTCCAGTAGAACTCTTGTATCTTGTATGTTGTTGAAATGAATCCTTTCACTGTTATGCTAATTTGACCAGAATAAAGGTATCAGATTTCTCATATATCTGTTACTCTATTTGGTGGCTGCTGTGTACCTTGCTCCAGTAGAACTCTAATCAGTAACCTCTTCATAATTAAACAACCAAAAGTTGTGAATATAACCCAACTGATCATCCAGGGTTGGGACTATTGGGAAGAACCCATTTCCAGGGAAGTTGTTTGATTGAATGAATGTTGTTTTGTGAAAGAGTTATCATATTTCCGAGGGACTATCAAAGGTAAAAGTAATGGAAAATTTTTTTCTGACATAGCATATGAACTTTCAATACATGAATTTGATCAGCGGAATGAAATCTTTTATCCTTATTTCTTATATTCTCTTCCAAATTAAGCTAGGAAATAGCTTCACTTTCTTCTCATTTTCTGTTTTTTTTTTATCATCAATTCTTCCATTTTCCTAGCATACTCACCCAGGGCTCATTAATTATGTTATTTGTTCCTTTTGATATGATGTGACCAAAGGCTTCATAGCCCACTGGGAAATGGGAATGCATGGCAAAATTCCTCGTGGGAATTGGTATTTTAGGATTCTACATGGAGCTTCATTCTGTACTGAAATTTCCATGCCACATTTCAGAGGAACTATCACTTACAAACTGTAATACCAGTACAGAAACTCTGTTTTGGTCATTATGTAGTACTCATATGGAGAACATCAAAAGTTGTTTGGGAAAGAACATCAAATGCTGTACCGGGGGAGATTCTAAGAGGATTTGGATTCTAAAATATTTTGGCATTTTTCTGGCTTGCTGTGCTTTGTCCTAATTGTGGTGTCAGCTGCACCCTACCCGCTCCGCAGCAACAGCTCGGCCCAGGGTTTCGCATGGATCTAGAGGAGCAGAGACTTAAGCTTGGCTGTGATACCTGCATAAAAAGCTATAGTTGATGGTAAGGATCAGGATATTTCCACTCAAACCCTACCCGCTCCATGTGTGAGATTCATGGACACAACTGCTATTATTATTTGTTCTGATTCTTTCCTTTTGTTTTCTTGGTCTACTTCCTAGCGGAAAGGGAGATATTTTGTGATGAAGTTCATAATTTAAACTACTTCAAACACATCATGTATTACTTGGATTTCATCTTATTGATGCCATCTTTAAACTTTTCATTTATTTAGATGCAATGTCAACTTCTAGCACAAATGATATTTTTTTGCAAAGAAAATGTGAATGTGGAGGATACATGAGGCCAAGGATATCACACTCGGAGAAAAATCCGAATAAAAAATATTTGAAGTGCTATAACAAAAAGGTAAGATATATGAAGAACTATGAATTTGCATTGATTGCATTCAAAATAAGTTTTGACAAACCATCTTTTTTTTCATTTTATTGACTCACTTCTTCATGGGATGGGATGAGCTATGAGAATTTTTACCGGAATGATGAACTTCCATCTCCTACTCTAACTGGGAAGTACAGATTCTTTGGCAAGGGTTAACTACCAAGGTTGAAAAAATTCAAGAAGCCAATTACAATTTGAATGCCAATGTTGAGAAGATGTTCAAGATTATCAAGCATCAAGAAGACGTGACAAGGAATGACATGCGTGTTGGAATCTAATTTAGTAATGAATGAGAAGTGATGTATCTGCTCAGCTAAAAGTTATGTTTTTTCATTTCATGAAAATTTTTCCTAAAAAAAACTCTCTGTATCTATAGAAGAGATACAGAATGAAAACAAAACATTAAAAAGAAAAAGAACACTCTGCACCTTCCTCTTCTCCGTTTGTGCGATTTCTTGTTCCTGTAACCCGGTACATTGTGAGAGAACAATTTTGCCTCAAGGATACTCTGTAAATACAGTAGGCTCGGGTTATTTATTTGCAAACGAGTTCTATTGTTTATGTACCGTATTAGGGATAACAATCTTAAGACAAAATTGTTATAATATTATTAGACTGCAAATTGTTCTCCGAGAAAACGTAACTGAGAAAAAAAAAAAATGTTCTTTCTTTGTAATGTTGACTGTTCTTTGATAATATTGTTAAAGTGTCCTGTTTGTATAACATTATACTATTCTTTGAGTTCGTTTACTAGTAAGGAAAACCAGAAAAAAAAACAAATTTGTATACTTACCTGTTTTTGCCGTTTATAGGTTTGAGATAATAGTAAATAATATAACGATTTATTGGCATTATAAATTTATAGTATACTGTTAAATTTATTGGCCTTATCTGAATTCATTTATAAGAGCATAACGATTGGATAATATAAAACTATTATAAATGACAAAAACAACATAAATAGATACAGGATAATAGGAAAAATATAATAGTTTATCATAATTCCGCTTCTGTCTATTAATTTATTTTCTGGCTTTGTTGTTTTTTTTTGTATATCAATATATAAGATATACATTTATTTTTTAATCATAATTTTTGATATTTTCTGACAGTGATTAAAAAAATTAATTATTTGCTCATGCTAACATACATCATGATTGGGTAGGAAATTAGAAATAAACAGAGAATAATCAGTAAAGTGCAATAATCAGTTTATTGTAATTACTTATAAATAATA
>JAOXNR010000568.1:0-41591 GCA_028571225.1 Parsonsia alboflavescens
CGTCGTTTTGGTTGTTTGCGCTCCAGTTGCGCTCCGCCAGTTGCGTTTTATAGCAATTCCGTATATATATGCAATTAAATGGATTTTATTTTTCTAATTTGAAATGTCTAAAATTAAAGAGTTTTTACCAAAGAAAGGGTGCATGAGGAAATCTTTTTTATTTTGCGGTTTGTAAATGAGTGGTTGGAAAGTTTTAAGATGTCTTGCTACGTTAGATAGTAGAATGGACCATTCTTCCAAGTTATGTAGAGCATCCCTCCACATCAGTTGTCGGAATGGTCTAGCATGGCACACAGAATCAATGGGAGAGTGCTAGAGTATACCATCTCACATTTCAAAATGCGTAGAAAGCACCTCAGGCATAATCCATGTGGCACATAGTGTACTACTTTTATATCATTTTGTGCACTGAAGTTAGAATTCTTTGTATTATTTTATGAATATATACAAATATCTCTCTCTTCATATATATATATATATATTTATATAAAATCTTTATATAACAATTATTAAAAATTGTGATTGAATGTTTCGTTTTAAAGGAGAACATTTTAAAAAAAATGTGTAATTCGAGCAAAATTTATAGTAAAATAAAAAAAATATATAATTGTACAATAATCTTTCAATTTTAGTCATATCCTATTCCATATCTATTCAAACTAACCAAACATAATAATAATAATTCTAAAAATTCTCATTATTTGTATTTCATCCAACCAAACAAAGGAATAGATTTTGAGAATTTCAGTCCCATTACCTGTCAATTCCATTCCCTAGCTATTCAATTCCTTATCTATTCCATTATTAATCTCAGTCCTCATTGCAACATATATAAGCTGGTTGTCACTAGACAAAGTAGCTTGCAGAATCATTATACGAAAATCTCCAATGATCCACTGAAACCTGTACAAGTGATTCAGTCAAATTATGTGCTATGACCAATTTCCTAAATTTCCCCCCCCCAAAAAAAAGAGTTACTTTGTGTGAAAAATCTTTTGATATGGATCGCATTCCAAGGTTGCAGAAGTAATCGTCTTTCTAAATTGGCAAGATTGTAGCTTCCTTCTCGATATGCTTCATGAACTATGTATCGAAAAAGAAAAATGGTCAGAAAAGTGGCATTTCTGGTCGCCAACAAATTTATATTCAGTAAGTTTGGCCCTAATTTTTCATTTTTAACATTTTTGTACCTATAAAAAATTTACTTTTGGCCACGCTAGTCCTTTTGGGAAAAAAATTTAAAAACTGTTAAAAATCACTGGGTATTTGTTAAAATTTAATATATAACACTCAAGAATTAAAAAGGAGAAAAAGAAGACGCTCTAAAAAGGAAGAATCCAGTGAAGATCAGGTTTAATTATGGCATTAGTACCACAATCTACGGTTCAAAAATGGACCATTCTAATGCTTTTCTTCGAGAGTAACAACCTTTTTACCGAGATGGCTGAATTGTTGAAGGCTTCTTTTTGGGAAAACAAGTATCGAAACCACTTACAGGGTGGTGATGGATGGTGCAATTTGGTGGTAGTGGTAAAGAGGGTAATAGAAAAATTGAAAAGAGTAAGGAAATCAGTGGCTGTTTGAGAGAGACAGATGGATTTAGACACCCCAATGTTGGCACTCAACATGAACATGCATTGAGAGGCTTGCATTGAACAACTCCATTTCAGTGTCTTTTTTTTCCTTTTTCCGTTTTCCTTTTAAATTTTTGAGTGTTAAATATGAAATCTCCCAAATACCCTTGAAATGTAACAGTTTTTAAAATTTTGCATTCAAAATAACTAACGTTGCCAAACATAATATCTTTAGGGACCAAAAAATGAAAATATTTAACATTAAGACTAAACAAACAAAATATAAATCTGTTAGGGACCAAATACGTGAATTGTCCAAAATGGTCCTTCCCATTTTTATTTGAAATTGGACAACTGGCATTTTCTCTTAGATGTCGTGGTCAGCTTTCCAATCTCCGACTCAGTTGCTCCGACAAGCCTAGAAAGAGAAAGGACAAGGAGAAAGGCTCTTCGTTCCTCCTCTGATGATTGAGTCAGATTCTAGAGAGAGGAGAGAGCAAATAGAGTTTAGAGAGAGAAAGAGTGATGGTGATCAATGAGGATATCTAGCAATGATGGTTAGACAATTTTGGATGCCATCAAATGTGGAATACATTGAAGATGGATTTCATGGAATGAAACATGCTTACAAAGACTTGCATTTCAAATAAGAGGGATCATTGATCCTTTCAATTGATGACATAAAAGAAGACATGTCTTATTCAATGAAGCTCACGTACAAAGACAAAGAAGAACAACTTGACTTTGATGTCATATTTGAGGAAGCTAAATTTATAGAAGATGTGCAAGGCAAGAAGTTATGGAGTATGTTCTCGATTGAAGGCTTGGATGAAGGATTGGAGGCTTAATAATCGAAGAGATGCCAGAATTATGTATAAGATATGTGAGACCTTTCAGTGGAGAGATATGCTCCAACCTGATACAAGAGTATTAGGATGTGACGAGCAAACGAATCCAAAAGATCCAAATTTGTAAGTGATGTGAACTGTGTTTGGGATGGAAAAATTGGAAGTGAATACTCAGTGCCTAGGGATTATGAACTAATTAGGTCCAGGAAGAGTGATAGAATTCATAGTCCTGCAAATGGCTGTGTGACAAAGTACTTGTCACACATGTGAGCAGGATTGAGGTTTCCATTTCATTTGTCATATGTGCATATCTTGAAATTTTACAAAGTCCAATTAGGGAAAATTAACCCTATTCTCAACATAATGACGACAGGGATTTTATTGATGTGTAGAGGGGTTTTTAGACCATTGAAGGTCAGGGATTTCTTTTTTTCTTTTTATTTACTGAGAAGAGCACATTCAAAATTAGTATGCTTAAGTCCATCATCCGTGCGTGGATGGAAAAAGGAATAATTCTTCGCGAAGCATTATAATTTTTCCAAGATAATAATATTGTGTGATTAGATTGAAATAAAAACCTTGACTTGTGAACCACCAAATGGTTCTGGGGATCTCCCACCGGTCTTTTCAACGGAAGCCAACAAACTGAATTGTATCATGTATGCAATTAGCCTTTCTGAGATAGTGCCTTGCAACCTGTTGAAGATTGCTGGTTTGGGAGTGGGGACATCATCGAATGTTGGTTAAGTATGACCTTAATCATGTTTTGGTGTGATGCAAAATATATATATTTGGAAAAAATGGATGCTAACCGACATGTATATCTTGTTTTGCAGGAAATAGACTTTGTGCTAAGTTGTCGATAGAGAAAGAAGAGGAAACTTTGCATGGTAAGATCCCTTCATATTGGATATCAAATGAGATTAAAAAAAAATAAATCATATAGTTTTGAAGCAGCGTGTCATAATTTATGTTATATCCTTGGGAAATTTTCAAAAAATATGCCCGTTGAATCAGGTTCTGCTAATAAAAATGTTGAATTTGATAAGACTGAAAGAAGTAGAAGTGGAAGTGGAAGGGGAGCCGTCAGGGATCCTAGGCATGTGACCCCTAGAAATAGTTTAAGACTGAGGGGAAGGTCTCCAACATCCAGTCATGAGGATATAGATGCAGAGTTAAGGACTCCAACAAATTGAAAACAGAAAGCTATTCTAATCAAGGAGCCTAGTGTATCTCTAAAAAGAAAGAGTAAAGATGCCAATGGCAATGTGTTTGCATGATGTGATTCCTCTTGATTAGGATGAAGGTTGTCAGGGTTCATACAATTCAACACAAATCATAAAAAATAGATAGGACTCATCAAAGATTTATGGGGATTAGATTGACCTTTGTACGAGATCTATAATAACCAACTTCTTGATTTGTAAAGACTATTCAATACCTCACCCTAAGTAATTGAAAGCCCAAGGTGTAGTGGATTAAGAACCCTAAGAGGAATTCTAAGAACACTCATAAAAAGATCATGTTTGATCTTGAAATTCAATTGATTCCAATGGAATAGTTGTTTGTCATAAGTTATTCTTTCTTGTGTTTCATGTGCATTCCCTATGATCTCTTCATCTTGGCTGCCCTAGATCTTGTAATAGGACCTGTTGGCATTGTAGGGGCTTGATCTCCATCATTCCCCCTCTCGTCAAAAGGATTCGTCCCCGAATCTTCGCCATCTACATTAAGAGGAGAGAGATCACTAACATGGAAAGTTGAACTAACTTGATACTTACCTTGTAGGTCCACTTTGTAGGTATTGTCATGTATCCTATTAGTGATTTGGAAAGGACCATCTCCTCTTTGATCAAGCTCTGTCCTTCTTATTTGTGGAAACCTTTCTTCCTTAGGTGAATCCACACCCAATCTCCCATTTCAAATGTCATAGGTCTGCTAACTTTGTTGTGATTCTTGGCATAACGTTGGTTTCGCAACCGAACGTTCTCCCTATCTTTCTCATGCATTTGCTTCACCAAATCAGCCTTCCTTTTGCCATCTAAGCTATGCATTTCACTCAAAGGTGAATGAATCAAATCTAGAGGAGTTATAGAAATAAAACCATACACCAATTCAAAAGGAGAACAATGAGTAAAAGAATGCACACATCTATTATCAGAAAACTTAATGAATGGTAAGCAATCCTCCCAAGATTTTAAATTCCTTTTGATGACGGCCCTAGGCACAGTGCCCAGAATCCTATTAACTTCCTCCATTTTGCATATTGTTTGAGGATGACATGTAGTAGAAAACAACAATTTAGTTCCCAATTTCCCCCAAAGGACTTTCCAAAAGAAACTCAAGAATTTTGTGTCTCTATCACTCACAATGGTCTTAGGAATGCCATGCAATCTAACAATTTCTTTAAAGAACAAGTTAGCTACATTGTGAGCATCATGAACTTGAGAACATGCAATGAAGTGAGCCATCTTTGAAAACCTATCAACTACCACAAGAATGGAGTCTTTGCCTCTCCTGATCCTAGGCAATCCAAGCACAAAATCCATAGACACATTTTCCCATGGAGCATTAGGTATAGGTAAAGGCATATACAACCATGTGGTTTAAGAGTATACTTAGCTTTCTTACAAACAATGCAATTTTCACACACCACATCTCTTTCGTATGAGGCCAATAAAAATGTTCTTGCAATAGGTTCAAAGTTTTGGAGATGCCAAAATGACCCATTAAGCCACCCCCATGACTTTTATTGACAAATAATTTCGTCAAAATACATTTAGACGCACAAAGTTATCTTCCCTAAACAAGTAGCCATTTTTCAAGTAAAACTTTTCATGCATACCCTTTTTTCTAGCACTGAACACATCTTTGAAATCATCGTCCTCAACATACTACTCCTTAATTAGCTCAAAACCAAGCAAATTAGCACCAAAGGTAGAAATCAAGGTATACCTCCTAGAGAGTGCATCAGCCACTTTGTTTTATTTACTTTGCTTGTACTTGATCACATAATGAAACAACTCTATGAAATCCACCCATTTGGCATGCCTTTTGCTGAACTTGGTTTGTCATTTCAAATGCTTGATTCATGATCGGTGTGAATCACGAACTCCTTTGGCCATAAATAATGTTGCCATTTGCTCAATGACCTAACCAAATCAAAGAGTTATTTATCATAAGTAGAGTAGTGCAAAGTTAGCACCATTTAGCTTTTCACTAAAATTTGCTATTCGTCAACCCTCTTGCATTAAAACCTCTCCAATCCCCACCCCCGAAGCATCACATTCTATTTCAAATACTTTAGAGAAATCTGATAAGGAAAAAATGGGTGCACTAGCAAGTTTTTCCTTAAGCAATTGAAAAGCTTTTTCTTGTTCACTCTCCCATCTAGATTTCTCTTTTAACTTGATTACCTCCTTTAATGGGTGTATAATTGTGCTATAGCGAGGAACAAAATTTCAATAAAATGATGCCAACCCATCAAAACTTCTTACCTCACTTACACTTGTGGGAGTTGGCCATTCTTTTATAACTTTCACCTCTCTTCATCAACATGTACACCATTAGATGAAGCAATATATACAAGAAATGTAACTTTATTCAAACTAAAGGAACGTTTACTCAAATTGGCATACAAATGTTCATTACTAAGCACATCAAACACACATTTCAAATGAACAAGATGATCATCAACATTTTTGTTATAGATTAAGATGCCATCAAAGTATACCACAACAAATCTACCAATGCAATCCCTAAGAACATGGTTCATCAATCTCATGAAAGTGGTAGGTGCATTAGTGAGACCAAAGGGCATAACAAGCCATTCATACAAGCCATTTTTAGTCTTAAAAGCTGTCTTCCAATCATCTCCTTCTTTCATTCTTATTTGATGATAGCCACTTTTTAAATCTATCTTTGAAAAACAAGTGCCACCAATCAACTCATCCAACATATCATCTAACCTAGGGATAGGGAAGTGATATTTTACCATTATTTTGTTGATTGCTATACAATTAGCACACATGCACCATGAGCAATCTTTCTTGGGCACCAACAACACCGGGGCCACACATGGGCTCAAGCATTCCCTTATGTATCTTTTGGCTAAAAGCTCTTCTACTTGTCTTTGTACTTCCTTGGCTTCTTTCAAATTTTTTCTATATGCTGGCTTGTAGCTTTAGTAGATGAGTTTCCATAGCTAGTGTTGCTAGAGGATTTTCCATAAGATGCCCTTCAATTCTTGATTTGCCTTTCAATTTTGATGGCCTTTTGTACCATCTCTTCCAAGTCTTCGTAGTATTGCAATTCAAGAGTGTCTCCAATCTCATCCCCATCAAAATTGCTTCTTGTCATTGCTATCTCCATCTCCTTGTAATAAGCATCCACATTTTTTGATCCTTGAGTGAGGGTTTGAATCTTGTGATGAAGATTCCTTTGATATTGCTTTGGGACAAATCTCTTCCTTAGGTTTCCCTTCATCTCTTCCCATGTCTCTACGGGTGGTGCCTCTTGCCTCCTCTTGGCAATAACAAGATGATCCCACTATATGATGGCATAGTTGTGAACAATTGCTAGCTTTATCTTCTTCTCCCTGGAGTAGTTGTGGCATTCAAAAATGGACTCCACTCTTCTTCCCAATCCAAGTATGTATTGGGGTCATCTCCACCATGGAATGGATTTATCGTTAACTTGATACTCCCCAGGTTTTTATCGACTTCATCATCGCTTCTTTGCCTCCTTGGCCTTTCCTATTCATACTCATCTTCAATGTCTCCATCACAGATACTATCATTCTCATATTGTTGCTCTTGATGTGTCCTTCTCCTTGGTTGAACTCTTGGTTGGTGTCCCCTTCCTCTTCCCCTTTGTGGTGCTTGGTTTCTTATAGGGTGATGAGGAGGTGTCACCATTGCATCTAGGCTTCCCTCTACTTATTCCAAAGTTGAATTCAAGTCTCTTCTCATTTCTCCCATGTGGATGGATAACTCCCTTGTCGTCCTCTCCATTCTCTCCATAAATGAAGCCATATCATCATTGTCAACTCCCAAATGAGAAGCCTGTGATGAAAGAGTAGCTTCTTTGTTCATCTTGTACCTACAATGAGAATTTCGAAAAACAGAGAAATGTATATGTCCTCACTAATTCACTCATGTTTGTCACTCAATTTTTCTATTTTACTCACTCAATTGAGCTCACCCCTTATTGCCTTTCCCCCCTCTAATTTCTCTTTTAAGTTCTTAGCCAACTCACAAGAGCAATTGCAAATCATTTAGGAAAGAATACCAAAATGATCCACACAAATCAAGTAATTGATCAATTGATGATCACCAAACAAGAATCAAGATGGTAGAGTTTCAAAGAAATAAGGTCCATCAATTCAAAGAAAATGATCAAACATTTAGAATCCAAGAAAATAGAAGATGGGTATTTCATCAAACATCTTGAAGACAAAGGTTGTGATCTCAAATTTTGATATGTAATTCAATAATTCAAGTCTTTCATTTCAAATTGGCATAAACAATAGGCAATTCAATCTTAATTCATCAACAAGTCAATCTCTACTCTGATATATATCAATAGCACAAGAAATATGAACCTGATTTCAACAATTTCAACTGTTTGTTTCGCACTTTGTGTAGAATTTTTCTTGATACTCTGTTTTTTATTTTATTTTTTAAGCTTTTGTTCTTTTTATTTTTATTTTTTAACTTTTCTTTTGTAGAGATAGAAGTTAGAAGATAGAAGTAGGAACACTAAACAAATTGAAGTGACCCTTGATTTTTGATCTTCGGCACAATTCCACAATTGCAAAGAGATCACAAGAGAAGAACTAGGATAGATGTAAAGAGACAAAACACATATAAGAACATAGGATTTCAAAGAAAAAGTATGATCTTAGCACTTAAAACAAGAAAGCAAGTAAAGATAATCAAACCTTTCAAACCTTTGATGATAAAACATTGGCTCTGATACCAAAATATGATGTGATTCCTCTTGATTAGGATGAAGCTCGTTAGGGTTTATACAATTCAAGACAAAACAATAAAAAATAGAGAGGACTCATCAAAGATTTATGGCAGATTAGATTGACCTTTATAGGAGATCTACAACAACCAACCTATTGATTTGTAAAGAATATTCAATATCTCACCCAAAGTAATTGAAAGCCCAAGGCGTAGTGGACTGAGAACCCAAAGAGGAATTCTACATACACTCATAAAAAGATCAAGTTTGATCTTGAAATTCAATTGATTCCATTGGAATAGTTGTTTGTCATAAGTTGTTCTTCATTGTGTTGCATGAACATCACCAATGATCTCTTCATCTTGGCTGCCCTAACTCTTGTAATAGGGCTCGTTGGCATTGTAAGCGCTTGATCTTCATCATTGCCACAAAGAAGTAGAAGGTTGGAGAACCTTCAGAAAATGAATTCCTTATCCCCTTGTGGGATATTTTTGTTAATGACAGAGTGTCAATGGGCACTGAGGGGAAGCAAATGGAGTTCATGAATCACTTTATGACTCTAATGCCAAAGAAAGCTTTGGAGAAATTGGAGACAAAGAAATTTTTTGACTTGAGTGCCTTGAAGGCAACTCGAGTAAGTACCATAATTTGTTATACATCTATATATAATGTATAAAAAATTGATAATGATCATTTTATTGTGTTAAGCGAGTCTTTGCTCAATTGTTAAGCTAATTATGAGGAGTAAGCTATTGTTGGGTGAGAATGAAAATTTGGCAACAAATAAAAGAGCTGCAGAGTATATTAAGGATGGTGTGCTTGAATCTGAACATGAAAAGTTAAAAATCAATTGTGATTTCGGAAGAAGACGAAAGTTGATGAAATGAAAGCTTTATATGAAGAGGAAGATGGGATGTTGAAGAAAAGTCCGTATAATAATGTTCTGATTAAATTATTTAAGTCTGCTAGTTGTGAAACTTTGTTCTCCGATCATGTGGTTAACACTATGGCTGACAATTATAAGACATGCCATAGATTGGCTGTAGAGAAATATCCTGACTTACAATATCCTGAAGCGATACAAATATTTCTCAAAATAGAAGTCAAGGACCTTGCAAATCCTTGTGACAACGATTTTGATCTTGAATTCATGGGTCATAACTCCTCTATAGTCTCAAATAAAGATGATCCAGTAAATAAAGAGGCTCAAGTCACAATTGATGTTGATTTGCAACCAATGGAAGATACTGAGGAAAGAAGTGTCTCAATTGAAGTGACAGAGAATTCTGCTATAAATGAATTTGTGAAAGAGATAAAACACTGGCGAAAAGGAAATGGAAGTTGATGGAGAAACAGATGATGAAAGCAATGTTGCTATGCCAGAAAGGGATGCCGAAGATGCTCAGTAGAATGAGATGCTCTACTTATGATATTTCCATTTGGTCAATTTTCTTGGAATATTTTCTATTACTGTATTTATAGTTTGCATATATGAATTATATAAGCTTCATATCATTTTGCTATGGATAATGTTTTGTTATCATAGGTATGGATGCAAAGTTGCAATATCAAAACATAGACTAGAAATTGATATTATACTCTAAATTCAATGATGAAAATACAAGTAGTATTTTTCATGACAAAGGGATAATTGTCTATTACAGACTTCCATTTAAGGAAAATTGTTTCGCAAATACATAGCATTCCAAGTTCTTGCAATTTCTCCGCCTTCCATTTCTTGGTGTCTATAACTGCAGTTGTGATTGTCTTTGACAATTGTGTAATATCCCTCCCAAGTGCCATCTTGCTTGTTGTCGGGATCCTGAGGAGTGATTTCATTTTTGAGAAGAACAGTTCTCCTACTTTCAATTTTAGATCTTTCTCTTTTCTTTTATGATAGTTAGACATGTCCTTTTTGTAAATAGCTTCTCTCATGAGCTGCATTATGTCTTATCGCTACCAAGATATTTAAATTTTCAGCAAAATTCTTATCATTCTACGAGAACTAAAAAGATAAAGTTTGGAAGATGAGCTTAATATCCCCACAGGATTCATTGCATCTATTCCAAAACAGAGATTAAAAAGAAGATTCCTTAGTTCTAGCATTCAGTGTGGTTTTGCAAGACCACAAAGCATTACGTAGTTCATCTACCTATTAGTATTTTGTGACAATTTTTTGGTAGATGGGTTGATGTCTCTATTTTGGTAGTTCTATATGCCTCTTGATTTAAAAAGAAAAAATATATATATTTTTTGTTCGATCTATTTAGACATAGTAAGTAGGAAGACACGAATTCGGTAGACCATATCATACTTGATTATAAAAGCCTTCTTGGAAATCCCATAAATCATAATTGGATTTTTAATCAAAAAATTGAGGCATTACTAAGGGGAATAAGAAATGGCTTGATCGAAACGAAAAATCGAACGGAATTCTTACGTAGCCAGGTTAAAATTAAGATAATATTAAAAGTTGTATAGAACCAATTTAATTACAAATGAAGAAGAACTAAAATCACACCACATCAGCTCGTTGTGGTGGTTGTTCTAGCTATTTATGTCAATCATGTGAGATTTCATGCCAAAGGAATACCAATGCAGTTAAAACAACTGCAAATACAACTAAACTTACCATGAAAATTTTCTACTTTTTGTAAGTTAATTAGTTCTTGTATTTTTGAGCCAAAATAAAACATAAAAATAATTCCACAACACTAATAAGTATTTAATTATTTCTTCAACAGCCACTTCAGGCACCAGATGATCTTCTGCCCTAAACTTCAACGAGAGTGCACATTCACCATGACATCAATTTGAGCAAGGTTCCTCATAAGATACTACTGAACAAAAGTGAGAAAATTTATATATTAATCCATTATCTTAAAATATTTTAATATATATAATATTAAAAGACAAATATCGGATGGGATAATTAAAATATATTTACCATGTTGAAGAACAAGGTGAACCATTATAATTAGAATATATTATAATTCTAATTAGAACAAGGAAGAAGGGAAACATGGTGAACCATTGAAGCATAGAAGATATATGAGGAATGAAAGACCACCGAAAGGGAGGATGAAAGACAAGTGTCCAATGCAAGGGGTTCATATGGGGGATCTTATGGGAGCTCACATCATGTTATCTCTTCATCAATGAAAGTGCAAAGTATAAAGCCAAGAGAAGAGGAGCCCAAACCTCACATGCAAGACGTGAAAGAGACTCATGGAGAACAAAGAAAGACACTAACACAACTTCCAAGAAGTGAAGATCCCAAGTGCTTCAAATGTAATGTACATGGACATGGTATTTCTCAAGGCCCAACATGGGAGAGCTTGGAGCCTAAAAATGACGACACCTCAATTACCAATGAAGTGAAAGGTCAAATGGGTCTTCAATAAATTGTTGGAAATGAGCAAGTTCAAGAGATCTCAGGTGAAGTGAAGAAAGAAAAAGAAAATGCGAGTGAAGTTGAGTGGAAAACTGAGAGTGAACTTAAGGAAGCATATGAGATTCAGAGGAAAGAAAAGAATGGAATTGAAAGAAAGGAGATGAGAGAAGAAAAAGAGAGCTCATCTGAAAAGGGAAGAGAGAATAAGAGTGCTTTAGTGAGGAACAAAGAGATTTAGATTCCTACTTCTAACATTGACCATCCTTTTTTTAATGTTTCCTTGTCTAGGTTGCAAGACTTTGAAGGCATAATCAAGTTGAATGAAGGCAAGGACAACATGGTAATGAGTGAGATGTTAAAGTGGTACACTCTTATCTCTACACTTGGTGATAAATTGTTGAACTTTGAGCATGAAAATATGTTTTCTATGATTAAATATGATTGTGGAAATGCTTATGATGTTCATAAGCAACATGCCATTGTTGAAATTCTTGACCATAATGATTCCTTGTATAGAGAAAGTAAGTCGTATACTTCTATAAGTCTTGTTAAAACTTTCCTGGATTTTGAGTTTATGAAAGAGACATATGTGATTGAATGTGGTTCTAGAAATGAGATTCATGCATGTGGAAGTAAGTTGTATATCTCAAAGAGCTTTTTGAATGAAATGCTAGGTCTTAAGCTTGTTAGGGAATCATTTGTGGATGAGCATGCTTGTGATTATGTGTTCAATGTCTCTAGACAAGTTATTTGTGGTGAATTCTATGAGCATATAAATTCTTTGATTGGTGAAAATGATCTTTTTATGCCTATGAATTCTCTATGTGAATTGATGGCCATTTTGTTTCATAGAAACAACTTGGAGATATATTCTTGTGAATGGAATTACTTGAACTTCTTTTTGAAGTCTATCTTTGGGGCACACATGAATGGAATTTCGAAGTTTGTTTTAGATAATCAAGTATTGTGGATCTTTGATGATACACTTCTTGGTAACAATTTATATCGTTGTGGTCTAGTATGCATCCTCATTGTCGACTCTAAATTCTTGTTCATCTTGTTGAGATGCACTCCATTATGATTCATATGTGAGGAAAATTCATGCTTATTTATGATAATTGCTTGTTGGAGATTGATAATGAAACATGTCATGTTAAGAGGTTGACTTTAGTAGAAATTCTGAAGTTTCATGACTTATATAACAACATGAATGCTTGGATTCCATATTTTCTTGAGGTTCTTAGATTCAAAACTTATGATGTTCATGGTAATATGCTTCGAATTGGGATCTTATATGTTCTTGCTTGTTCCAAGCACGATGCATTTGAGTTGTTGAATCTTGAGAATCATGAAGTTGATTTCGTGAAATATGTTTGTCCTAGAACCTTGAATGTCTTGTTTAAAAAGCATGTCTTACGACTACAAGGGAAAAAGAAGCTAATGATTGTTTGAGCATTCTTGTTTATATCATGTGAAAAGATTATTTATGATGAGAAGTTGATTTTTAATGGAATTGGACTTCATGAGGATGAAATCAATGAGTTTGCTTTGTGCATAATCTCTATTTGGCATGATTAGTGGAATTACATGATGTTACAATTTGAGTTTTATGCCAAGAATAGAGATATGTTGAGATTTTGCAAATTTTGGAAATATCCCCTGTTTTTAGAAGAGCATAATGATGTAAATCTTGATGATTTTATGAATTCTTGCATATGTGGAGGTTATTTTCTTATTCATTTAACACATAAGTTTAATGTTTTTTTTGGCAGGCATATATATGCTATGGTAAGGGAGAGTATCTTGTGTTTATTGTGCTTGAATGGGAGATTTGGAAATCAGGTATATAATGCCTTATGGGGTCATAAACCTTTGGGACTTTTGGTTTGTGCTTTCAATGGAAAATCTTTGCTTTCTTGGTGCCTAAATTGGATATTTGTGTTTGGCTATAGTGCACTTGTTCATGAGTTCATTGTAGGTGGAAGGAGGATCATTTCTACTAAAGAATGGCCTCAACCTTTTAAGGAACGAAGAGTAAGGCAGCTTCATGACATTATCCCATAGAAGGCTGATTAATGCCTAGTTCTTGATAGCTTGGATTCACATGGTAAGATTCATATTCATCTTTTAATCCATGATAGTGACAATTCTCCTCTTTGCAGGACTTGAAGATTTGACGACGAATCCTTTTGACGTGAGGGGGAATGATGGATATCCAAAGATGCTACGCAATGAGGCTATGTAGAAAGAATTGTATTTCAAATACAAGTATCATGTTTTAAGCATGGAGAAAGCCTTGATAGCATATGTAGAAGACAAGGAAGAACATGTTGAATGGCGTGACATCTTTGCGAGGAAATCAATGAATGATCAAGAGCCATCAAGGAGATGTTACAATATTCATTTGATTCAAGGCACTGAGAGGGATTTAGGGATTCAAGTGAAGTTCAAGGCCTTGGAATGATGCAGAATCAAGGGAAGGAAATCCAAGGAAGAATGGATCAAGAAGGACCAAAAATAAGCTCGAGAAATAAACTCGTTAAGTTGACAATTGACCAGCTTGCTTTGTCCACTGATTGAAAACTAAATTGGTAGTCCAGCTTTACTAATGAATTGAAGTCCCAATTTGGCTACAAATTTGATGCAATTCCAGCCGGTCTACTGAGCAGCATGATTTCAATTTCAACTCCAATCTTTGATGCAATTCCAGCCAGCTAGGTATATCAGTTGAGAGAGAAGATTGTACTGGGTGAAGCATCAATTTTAGTCCTAGTGAGCAGCCAGCTTCGTTCAAATTCCATTGGAGAAGAATGCATTCGGTGAAGAATTAATTGTTGTCATAGTGAGCTGTTAGTTTGGTTCCAATTCCATCATGAGCACCAACCCACAAGAATTGAACCCACCGACTTACCAAAATACCATGTATTGTCCAGCCGATTGAAGGAACAAAGCAAAAGACTTTCCAGAGAATAACCGATGCATGCCTCGGTGGAGATATGGGCGTTGGTGAAACAAGCAGCCTGCAATTCCCTTCGGATAGAGAACAACCGGCACAGTGACGGGTTTGATAACTGGCACCAATCGAACTTTTATTTGGCTGAAACTTAGCTGATTTTCCTATTTTTATTCCCATTCTTCTTGTAATTTGAAGCTTGTTTCAGGGGTAGTGAAGTACTTACAACCCTAGCACAAATTGTTAGGATATTTTAGGGTTTAGAACTATAAATACTCTCTTCATTTTGTCATTTAAAATCAACCTACAAACAACTTTCATTTGAAATCAAGAATCATTTTTGGATCAAACATGTTCTTTTTGAGTGTTTTTCCTTTAACTCTCTTAGGGTATTTGGTTTGACTGTTCTAGGGCTTTTCATCACTTTGGCTAGGATGTTGATTTGTCTACCAACATCAAGACAATGGTTGATGATTAAAAGCATCATAGGTCATTGTATTAACTTGAACCTTTAGGCGAGTCTTAGGAAAAATCTTCAAGTTGGTGTGCTTTTTATGAAACCTATTTCAAAAAAATCACATCAGTTTGCCATTCAATTCCTTTAGCTGCTGAACCGGCACCGGATGTAGTTGGTTAGGCCCAGGATGGCTCTATTCCAGCCTTCGTTAGCTTCTTCTTTCACCCTTTGTTCCATGCTTTGATTTGGCCTCAAGTTGTGCATCTTTTGGACCTGTTTTTGGCAACTTTATACATGTAATCAAATCCTCTAAAATGTCATGTAATTCTTCCACTTTGATTACAATCCAAGGCTCTTCAACTTGATCTTCAAATTCAAGCTTAACTTCATGAAACATGACATCATCTTCAAGTAGTTCTTCTTTATTTTGCTTCAATGCCAACATTGCTATTTTCCTCTTCAAGGTTGCATGCTTATACTTGAAGAATAAGTGCTTATAGGCATAAGTGAACTTCATGATGTTGTAATTCTTCAATCCCTTCATTGAATTCCCAATTGAAGCTCCATCTTCTTTATGATTGAACTTGATTCTCTGGATCTCCTCATTAGGTAGCCTCCATGAGTTCTCCAATATCTTCATGGCTTCTTGATACCCATCATTCCCCCACCTCAAAAGGATTCTTCCCCGAATCTTGAAGTACTTCATAGAAAAGAGAATGATTATTAACTTTGATTGAAGAATGTAAAGACTTCTTACCCAAGAACTTCAAGCTAACCTTCATGGAAGGAAGAACTTGATTATGAATTACCATACCTTCTTTAAAGGTGGTGGCCCCTTTTTGATAGATATGTATTCCTTCACACCTTCAATAAGCTTATTAGAAGAAACATCATAGACAAGGAATACAAGCCAATTAGAAAAACCAAGAAACCAATTTCTATCATTCATAGCATATGTCATTAAGGCATTAAATCCCATTGGTCAATGACCCCATATACCATGATATGTAGGTTCTCTAAACCTAGGATGCAAAGACATTATGATCAAGAAACAATCCTTTAACATAGCATATATGTGTCCTCCATCAAAAGCATCAATCACATGTATAAAAGGAATAAGAAAATATCCTTCACATAAACTCATCAAATTATCAACATGGACATCATTATGCTCTTCTAAAAATAGGGGAGTTTTAATAAACCTCAATAAATCTCTATTGGAGGTACAAAACTTAGTCCATATCATCATATAATTTCTACCAAATAAGATCACACACATTGTATTCATGATATGATCATTAAAGGACAATTCCTCATCTTGATATTGATATGCCCCATCATAAGAATTTAGTAAGTACGCTCCCAAGTGATTCTCAAGTTTCAACAAATCAAAGAATTCATCATGCTTAGAATGCTAAAGAACACATAAAGTACCTCAATGCATATTATCATGAATTTCACAAGCTTCTTCACAAATTTCCAACGAGCAATGCTCCTCAATAAGCTAGGGTTTTCTTCTCACATTCACAATGAAATACTTCTCATACAAGATAATCAAACTCTTAGGATCAACAATGAATATTCACATGATACTACTGAGATACACATTATCATCAATAAATGTAGCATCAAAGATGCACAAAACTCTATCATCTAAGACATACTTTGTGAGTCTGTTCATGTAAGTCCCATCAATTTGCTCACTCACGCAATTCAAGAATTCTAATTCCAAAGAACGTGACTCCAAGTAATTCTCATGAATATCAATCATCAACAATTCACACATAGAATCTATAAGCATGAACATAGCATTTTGACGAAGTAAAGAATAAACATGCTTATAAACTCCACCATGTATGACTTGTCTTGAAATATCAATCACATATTCACAAGCATATTCTTTCACACATGATTCCTTCACAAACTGAAAATCCATAAAAGCTATCACTAAACTCACAGAAGTATAAGACATGCTTTCTCTAAATAATAAATCATCATGCTTAAGAATTTTCACAATAGCACCTTGCTTATGAACATCATAAACATCTCTAAATTCATACTTAGCCATGGAAAGCAATATTTGATGATCAAATTTCAACAATCTATCTCCAAGTGTAAGGATAAGAGTGGACGACTTTAACATAGCATTCATCTTCCTTTTGTCATTGTCTTCTTTCATCTTGTTTAGTCCTTTAGAAACCTGAAATTAGGAACAAAACAACTAGATAATGAATAGTCAATTTAGATAACATCTCTAAATTCATACTTAGCCATGGAAAGCAATCTTTGATGATCAAATTTCAACAATCTATCTCCAAGTGTAAGGATAAGAGTGGACGACTTTAACATAGCATTCATCTTCCTTTTGTCATTGTCTTCTTTCATCTTGTTTAGTCCTTTAGAAACCTGAAATTAGGAACAAAACAACTAGATAATGAATAGTCAATGTTAGAAATGGAGATAAAATCCTCTTTGCGCCTTTTGAGAGCCAAGGCACTCTCCTTCCCTCTTTCTTTTTCATGTAAGCTCTACTTTTGTGTACTCAAATCTTGCCTCTCAAGGACACTATCTCTTTTCCCTCTATGACACTCCCATTTTTCACCTCTTTCTCCTTCTCATTTTCTCTTTCTTTTCTCTCAAGATCTTTTTCTCCCTCAAGCTTGTCATTTTCTTTTCTCTCTTTTTTTTTCCCTCTCTTTTCTTTCCTTCTCTCATATTCATCCAACATTTACGTTATCCACAATTGAAGCCTTTACATGTTCTCCTTGAAGGATTCCGTAGGAATAACTTGCTTCACTTCCTTAGGAGTCTCTTGATTTTTTACTTTTTCACTTAACTTGACTATCACTTTTTCCTACTTGGGAATGGATTTCTCATCCGTTGAACAAGATCCTTGCACCTTGGATGTTGAAGAAGTTCCACAACTTGAGCTTTCATAAGATTTCTCTTGTGTTGACTTCCTTCCCGTCGAGTATCTTTCAACTTTGATGGCCATGTGAACCATATCCTCAAGATAATCATAGTAGTATGGTTCAACTCTCTCCCAAATATCTTGATTCAAGCCATTGAGAAATCTAGTTATTTTGTCATCTTCATGCTCCACTATGTTAGCTATCTTCAATGAAAATATCAACTCCCTATCGTATTCTCTCACACTTTCGGCACATTGAGTAACATTTCTAGAAAAGAGTTTCGATACATATTTTTCCCTCATCTTCTTCTTCAGTTCTTCCCATGTAGTAATAGGTGTTTTACTCCATCCTCTTGTAGCTTTCACTATTAATCCCCACCAAGCTAAGTCTTTGCTCTCAAAGCTATCAACAACTAGCTTTGTCTTTTGTTCTTCCAAGTAGTAATGCTTTCCAAACACAAATTCTACTGCCCTTTCCCGAACAAGGTAAACTTCCGGATCATATGTACCATAGAATTAAGGAATGGTCAATTAAGATATA
This sequence comes from Parsonsia alboflavescens, assembly GCA_028571225.1. NCBI lineage: Eukaryota > Viridiplantae > Streptophyta > Magnoliopsida > Gentianales > Apocynaceae > Parsonsia > Parsonsia alboflavescens. The sequence continues at coordinate 18,649 of JAOXNR010000568.1, forward strand.
TTAAAATTACAAATGTTTGATGTGGTTGAGATGTCTAATATAGTAAACATTGATGCAAAAGATTGAGGTTGGTAGATCAAACCTTACCTCTCTTATAACTTTTCTGATGGTTTTATATTTCTAAAGTTGACATGAAGTGGTTTAATAATCTTTCTGTTACTAATTTAGTTTCTAATTTATTAATAAAATAATCATAATGAAGACCGAATTTTTGGTTGCCGGATTCTAAATTAGAAACAGAACTTTGTATTTTTAGAAACGAAAATTTTTCATTTTAAATAGCAATAAACGAAAAAAATTTGTTTTTAAAATTTAGCAAGGTAACATTGAGAAATGAAATTCATTTTGTTTCTAATTTCATTTGTAATGAGTTTAGATATGAATTTAATACATATAGAAATGCATTTTTTCATTGCTATATGAGATTTTTCTAGTAGTATACGATCCCAAAACCAATACCATTGTCCAAACTTCAATGGATTGAGACCTAAAAGGGGATTCGTTTCCTCTTAACACACAATGATCACACTTTAGATGATACATTGAATCTATCTCTCTCTCTCTCTCTAAAGACTTGAATTAACTTTGACATTAGAGTTATCCAAATGGCAATAGCCCTCTGCGGTGATTTTACATTCTAGGTTGATACTACGGTTGCTATGATAATTGGGGTGACCTAGAGCCCAATTTGGACTCCATCACTTTTGGTGCCATTATGGGGATCACATTGATCGAAGTTTCTTTCCAATAATCCAGAAGAAATTACATTGTCATGGCACACGACCACGGAAACCTCATCTACGTCTTGGGGAAACCATTCCAAAGGTCTGTCTGGAGGGGCGAGACAATCACAACATTGTTGATCCACCTAATCCCATTCGAACAAGAGTCCCAAAGTCAACAAGTTCAGGACCCTCAAGGAGAATTGCCGATATTGATCCCTTCAGTTATGAGGAGCCAAATCGAGACAGACACCTTCCAGAACATACAAACTTGACGTCAAGACATCATCAGGACCCATAGGGATCTAGAGGAAGTCATATTATTGTCCTAAGCGACCTTCTTGAGAGAATGATATTGCATCTGTAAAATTTTTCAGGTTGAAGTGACTTTGTCTAGACGGGGAGGAATCTAGGTCCATCTCAACGAAATGAACAACAATATGGTATAGATCCAGAACCCCAGGGCAGTGTAGGTGGAGACCCACCTCCACCATCAAGTTCGAGAGAAGACCAACGTAGTGGTGGTCAGAACACAGAGGAAGCCAGACAGGACCCTCTAGATGAAACAACTCCTAATGGTCAATTACAAAATGATGGAAATCCAAGAAGAGATCCTCCACTTGGGGATATTAGAGATACTTTGAGGAATGGGCTCGACTATGAACTTCAAAAAATATACTAAAAGAGCAGCTGTCTCCAGAATACATCGACAGGAGTTAAGGTAAGATAGTCACGAGTTCGTAAAGAAGCCCCTCAATAGAAAGGGATCCTCCAAGAATATAGGTAGACCGTATCATACCAGATGATAAAAGCCTTCTCGCAAATCCCAGAAATCATTATTGGATTTTTAATCAAAAAATTGAGGCATTACTAAGGGGAATAAAAGATCGTTGTGGTGGTTCTTCTAGCGATTTATGACAATCATGTGAGATTCCATGCCAAAGGAACACCAATGCAGTTAAAACAACTGCAAATACAACACCACTTATAATGAAAAATTTCTCTTTTTTGTAAGTTAATTTGTTCTTATATTTTTTGATCCAAATGAAACAGAAAAATAATTCAATAACACTAATAAGTACTTAATTATTTCTTCAACATCCACTTAGGCACAAGATGATCTTCTGCCCCAAACTTCAGCCAGCGTGCACGTTCACCATGACATCAATTTGAGCAAGGTTCCTCATGCGATGCTACCAATCAAAAGTACGGAAATTTATATATTAATCCATTGTCTTAAAGAGAAAAAAAGCTTGTTAAGAATGACAATTTGTAGTTGCTATTAATGTTATATAATTCAAAGAATCACACATGTCAATCTATAAGAAGATAATTTTGGAGAATAATTCGAAAGAAGATGGAGAACCTACGACCCTTGTATACAAACACCATGGATTTGTAATCCAATTGTGCCATTTCACAATAGAGATTCAATAGTTTCTTCAATCGCAGGTCACATTTGATGCTAAACATGCTAACCATATGTTCTGCCTATGGTCCGAACAATAGTAAATGAAGTGAATTTTCGCTACAAAATACAATTTTGTTACACATTCTTCCTTACAAAATTAATTAACAAAGAATCAAATATCTTTTGCCGGACGGAAAAAGGCAAAATGGAGAAACTATTTTCGTTCTTCAAGGATGGTTGTAGAACATGTAATGTCGTGCACAATATAAGAATTTGATTAAAGAAATTTCATAAAAAATAATTGTATCAAAATTGATGAGATAAAAGTAAAACATTTTGCAGATAAAACAGGCATATAAAAAAGGAAAATAACAATGCTCTACCTCCTTTGATACCCAAATAAAACGTAGATCAATCCATCCCCCAAACCTTCCTAATTCCTATTTTTGGACAAAAAAAGGGGAATTGAAACACCAAAGCCAAAAATTGAGCATGAAATATTAATAGCCACAGCTACAAAACCCAGAAACTTAGAACAAAGATAAGCTAGAAACAATCATAGGAAACCAGAAAAGAAACCTAACCTGACTTTTGATGCCAATCTTGATTCTGTTCTCGTTCTCCTCTGATGACCTTCTACTAGGCGATGCAGATCCTTCCATTGTTACTTTGTTAATAGAGTTGGCGAGCGGCAAAATAGAGAGCCGAAACTATTATTTCAGAAAGGTGAATTATGCAAGAGGTTCATGGACGAATTATATATATGCACACCGAAGAGCTATTGTTTTCTCTAAATGACTTTAATTAAAAGGGTTCATGTGAATCATAGGTTTGGCGAGTGGTAATGTAAGATATGGAGAAAATCCATACTTACCCAAGATGACTCCTATCCTGGTATAGAAATGATTGACTCCGAACAAATATACATTCAATCTGGTCCATCGGCAGAATTTTCCTGAACAAGATATCATATTACGTTTTAATAGAAAAATATGAAATTGATATAAATTTCACACGGTCCATATGATGTTATTCTTTTTAAATCTCTCTCAAGATATTTGCAAGTTCAATAAGGTTTATTTGGAGCGAAACTTTAAATAAATTGAAAATGTTTTAATATATATTTTACTAACTAAAACTAATTTTAAAATGATACATTTTAGGTGAAATGAATTTGATGAGTAAAACAGACATAACTTCAAAAAGTTGATAAAAATACTCAATAACCCGACCTGAGTTCTTAGAACCCGATTCATTTTATAGCGAATCCAAACCTCCAACATCTATAAACAAAAGATAAGAACTGTTGAAAAGACACTACTCATGATTGTTACCTATCATGAGCGACCTGTGACCAGCGACTTACCACCTAGGACGTCCTCCCTCGATGTCCGAGGTCCCATTTCATTCCAAGATCTACGGGTCACATCCTCGAGGTCCAGCTTCTGGTCATTATAATTCTTAAAGAGAAATGTGCAAGAAAACAAAGCTCTCCTACAAGGAAACTCAATAATTTTAGTTAAGATTAGCTTGATACGTCACTACTCGAAAAATTCTATATACAAAATGAATTATTTTATTTCTATGAGTAATGGATTTTGAAATGAAATAGTAGAAATGGAAACCAATAATGCACTAATGAATTATTAATATTTTATTTTATCTAAATCCTATCCCACAATATTTTTTAAATTATGAATAACTAAGTATTAACACATTGGTTTTAACGCTGTCAATTATTAATCTTAGAAACCCTTTTTTTTTTTCTTTGTTGAAAACAAATATTATGATGCATTAAATTTACAAATGTTTGATGTGGTTGAGATGGATAATAAAGTAAACATTGATGCAGAAGGTTGAGGTTGGTAGTTCAAACCTTGCCTCTATTATAACGTTTTTGATGACTTTATGTTTGAAAAGCTGACACGATGTGGTTCAATAATCATTCGGTTACTAATTATTAATTAAAGAATCATAATGAAGGCACAATTTTTGGTTGCCGGATTCTAAATTAGAAATGGAATTTTTATTTTTAGAAACGAAAATTTTCCATTTTAAAAGCAATGAACAAAAAAAAATCCGTTTTTAAAATTTAGCAAGGTCACATTCAGAAATGGAATTCATTTTCATTCTAATTTCGTTTGTAATGAGTTTAGAAATGACTTTAATACATTTGTTCATTGCTATATAAGATTTTTCTAGTAGTATATGATCCCACCAGCAATACAAATTGGCCAAAGTTCATGGGATTGAGACCTAAAAGGAGATTGGTTTCGTCTTAACACACACCAATCACACTTTAGATGATACATTGAATCTATCTCTTTCTTTCTAAACAAGTGAACTGACTTTGACATCGAAATTTTCTCAAAGGCAATAGCCATATCCTGTGATTTTACATTCTTGGTTGATTTTACAGATGATGTGATAATTGGGGTGACCCGGAGATCAATCTGGATTCCATCACTCCAGGCACCATCTATGGGGATAACATTGATCGAAGTTTCTTTGCAATAATCTGTAAAAAATTACATTGTCTAATGCAAGAACAATGTCGAAAAGAATGACTAAATAGAAGAAAAGTTGAAAAAACTATGAAAACATACAAGTTTTTGAAAAAACGACCAAAGTCGAAAATTTTCAATTAATCAAAGGCAGTTGAAAACAATGAGGAATGAAATATTTAAAGGCCTAAACAAACCCTAAATCTAATCGGAACTTAAAATAATGAAATTACAAAAATACCCTAAGAAAAACAGCAAATTACAAAACTGCCACTAAAAATAGAAAAATTTTGACAATGCCACTAAAAACAGAAAAATGTCCAAAACTCCATCAAGACGACTCCGAATGGTTGAAAAACGCCTTGCATCATGACACTTTCGTGACTTTTGATCGTTGGGCCTTTTCGGATCATCCGATCAGATCTGATCCTGATTCGAACTCAAACCAGTAGCCTCGAGAATCGTGCATAGCATCATCCTCCCCGGCTAGGAAAAGATTCGCCCTCGAATCTAACTCGTCCTCTTCAGCTGCATCCCCTAGGTGTGGCTGCAATTTGCCAAACCTACTTGCTGGAAAGCTCTCCTTTCTCGGCTGAAACCAAACCAGCTCGCCTTTCTTGAACACATCCTTCCTCCGACGTTTACCGATCCGCCGTTTCGACTGCAAATTCTTCTATTTAATCCATGCAGGATCCTAAGATTGCAGCTCCTTGAACTGTCTAACACATTTGAACTGACTATGATCTGGTACCGAAGCAACCCGCTCAGGAAGCTCGGACTGATCTACACTTTTTTCCAGAACAACCAAAGCAAAATTTTTTGTTGCCCTCCTCGTCTTCCCGAAATTCTATTCAGGATAGCAAATTCCTTGGTGTCTCCTTCCTCAAATTTGAAGGTCCCAATGTAATATTCTCACCATTCTTGCTGAAGGAATATGTGTTTCAAAATCCATCATGTGTCGCCTTCCTATCATACTGCTACGGCCTCCCTAATAGAATATGACAAGCATCCATAGGAACAACATCACACCAAACCTTGTCCGTATATTTTTTTCCAATCAAAAATCGAACAAGGCACTGTTTGCTAACTTTTACCTCATTACCTTTCTTCAACCACGACAATTTGTAAGGTTGCGGGTGCTCAATTGTTTCCAAACCCAATTTTTCTACCATTGTCGTGGAAACCACATTCTCGCAACTACCGCCATCAATGATCATGTTGCAAACCTTCCCTCCGGCAGCACACTGAGTTTGGAAGATATTATGTCACAACCAAGACTCACCTTCTACTGCCGCCACACTTAGCACTCGCCGAATCACAAGGGACTCTCCCGAATCAGCATATATAATGTCCTCCTCCTTTTGTGAGTCATCAGGCTCCTCTTCTTCGTCATCAAAACCTGGCTCCAGCACTTCCTCGTTGAGTGTCATGAACTGCCTATTTGGACAGTCTGCGCCAGAGTGCCGAATGCCCTGACATTTAAAACAGTGCTTGGCTGTTGTCGCCGCCACCGCCTCCTTGCCAGTTCCACTGTGCTGTCCGTTCTTGACTACTGACTTACCCTTGTCTCCTCTACTCACAGCTGCCGCCGCTGCTAAAGTGGATTGCCCGCTAGAGTTGTCCTGAAATCTGTCTAAAACCCTAGATCCTGAATTGCCGCTGCTTTTCCGTATAAGCTGTCCCTCGACCTTCAGGGCCGATCTGCAAACATCCAATATTGCTACAGTTGGACCACATCACCAATCTCGAGCTTCAAACTTGCCAAAAATCACGCCACTGTTTTCTCATCTTTCTTGGTGATATCGCACCTCATGCCCAATCGATCAAATTCCGCAATGAAAGATCTCGCTGCTTAATGGAATGATAATCAATAAATCCCTCTTGCCGATAGTGTACTGGCAGGAACTTCTTCTGCAGTAGTTTCTTCATCTTGTCCCAAGTTGAAATTTTTGACTTTTCTTCTCCGGCGCGTTGCTTCTTAACGTGCTCACACCAAATCAGGGCATGTTTCCTCAAATCAAGGCATGTTTCCTCAATTTAATGGCCACGATCTTAACTTTCCATTATTCCGTCAAATCTCTAAGATAAAAAATCCTCTCCACCGTATGTAACCAATCTAAGAAGTCATCAGGATGGGCCCTACCCTCAAAATCGGGAATCTCATATTTCTTGCCGAAATTCTAGAAAGAAGATGGTTGTCGGCCACGTCGTTCTGGCTGGTTTTGTCGCCCTCGGTTCAATGCCGCAAACGGATTGTCAGCTTCCTCCTAATCGTCAGATTTAATCTCCGATTCCACACCCTTCTCGGATTGAACATCCAACCGTGCCTCCGCCAATTGCTGCTCCAAGTCCTAGATTCCCCTTCTTTATTCCGCATTTTCGTTTTCGACTTCCTATAGGTGTCATTGAAGAGGCAGTTCGTCTTCCTCAGGAACGACTCCATATCCCCTTCTAGCACGACGCCATCAACGACCTCCATGAATCTACTCAGCCATTGATTTTAGCAACCTGAGGTTTTAATACCAATTGATGCAAGAACAATGTAGAAAAGAATGACTAAAATGAAGAAAAGCTGGAAAAACTGCGATAACACACAAGTTTTTAGAAAAACGACCAAAGTCAAAAATTTTCAATTAATCAAAAGCTGCCGAAAACAATGAGAAACGAAATATTTAAAGGCCTAATGAAACCCTAAACTTAATCGGAACTTAAAATAATGAAATTACAAAAATACCCCAACAAAAACAGCAAATTATGAAACCACCATTAAAAACAGAAAAGTTACGACAATGCCACTAAAAATAGAAAAATGCGTAAAACTCCATCAAGACGACTCCAGATGGCCGGAAAAAGCCTTGCAACAAGACATAGCCATGACTTTTGATCGTTGGGCCGTTCCAGGTCACCCGATCAAATTTAAGTACGATCCGAGATCGGACCAATCACCTCAAGAATAATGCCCAGCATCATGGTCAAGGCACAAGATCAATCAACCCGTTGTGGATAACCACACAACAATCAGCTGCGTCTCGGAGAAACCATACCAAAAGCCTGTCCGGAGGGGCAAGAGAATCACTACATTTCAGATGTACATATTCAGAACACCAGAGCAGAGTACGTGGGGACCCACCTCCACCATGAAAGGTCGAGAGAAGACCAACGTCCTGGTGGACAACCTCAGAACAGGGTGGAATCCAGACAGGACCCTCCAGATGAAACAACTCCTAATTGTCAATTATAGAATCATGGAAATCCAGGAAGAGATCCTCGACTTGTGGATATTAGAGACACTTTGAGGAATGGGCTCGATTATGACCTTGAAGAAAAAATTTAAAACAGCTGCTGTCTCCAGAACACATCGATAGGAGTTGAGTAAGATGGTCACGAGAGTTCGGAAAGAACTCCCTTAGGAGAAAGGGATCCTCCCAGAAAATAAGTAGACCACATCATACTAAATTATAAAAGCCTCCTTGGAAATCCCAGAAATCATAATTGGATTTTTGGTCAAAAAAATTGAGGCATTACTAAGGGGAATAAAAGATGGTTTGGCAGAGAAGAAATATTTCCTAGGAATTCGTACATAGCTAGGTTAAAATTCAGATAATCTTAGAAGTTGTTTGGAACCAATTTAATTATAAATACAGATGAACAAAAATCACACCACATCAGATTGTTGTGGTGGTTGTTCTAGCTATTTATGACAATCATGTGAGATTTTATGCCAAAGGAACACCAACGCGGTTATACAACTGCAAATTAAGCTCCATTTATCATGAAAAATTTCTATTTCTTGTAAGTTAATTTGTTCTTGTATTTTTTGAGCCACAACGAAACATAAAAATAATTCTACAACACTAATAGTACATAATTATTTCTTCAACAGCCACTTCTGGCACTAGATGATCTTCTGCCCCAAACTTCAGCCAAAGTGCACATTCACCAAGACATCAATTTGAGCAAGGTTCCTCATGCGATGCTACTGAACAAAAGAACCAAAACTTATATATCAATCCATTGTCTTAATGATTATAAAAGGCTAGATAAGAATGACAATTTGTAGAAGCTATTAATGTTTACATAACATGATTACTGTCATATAATTAAAGCATCACACATGTCAATCGATAAGAAGACAATTCTGTGGAACAATTTTGACGAAGATGAAGAACCATATATTTACCTCAGATGCTGTTTTATTTAACCAAACTTTACGACCCTTGTGTAAAAACACCATGGATTTGTAATCCAATGGTGTCATTTCACAATAGAGGTTCAATAGTTTTTTCAATCGCATGTCACGTTTGGTGCTAAACATGGTAACCATATTTTCTACCTATGGTCAAAATAGTAGTAAATGAAGTAAATTTTTGCTATAAAACACAATTTTCTTACACATTCTTCCTTACAAAATTAATTAACAAAGAATCAAATAGCTCCCTTCTGCTGGACGGAAAAAAGCAAAATGGAGAAACTATTTTAGTTCTTCAAGGATGGTTGTAGAACATCTAATGCCATGTACAAATTAAAAATTTGATTATAGAAATTCCATAAAAAATAATTATATAAAATTGATGAGAGAAAAGTAGAACATTTAAGAAAGAATTTATTCATAAAAAATTTTGCAGATAAAACATGTAAATAAAAATGCTATACCTCCTTCGATAGCCCAAGAAAACCTAGATCAATCCATCCCTCAAACTATACTAATTCCTATCTTTGGACCAAAAAACCGGGAATTGAAACATCATAGAAAAAGATTGAGAATAAAATCAATGAAATATTAATAGCCACAGCTACAAAACCAGAAACTTTGAACAAAGATAAGGTACAAACAATCATAGGAAGCCGGAAAAGAAACCTAACCTGACTTTTGATGCTGATCTTGTTTCTGTTCTCGTTCTCCTTTGATGGCCTTCTACTAAGATGCAGATCCTTCCATTGTTACTTTGATAGCAGAGTTGGCGAGCAGCTGAAAAATAGAGAGCAGAAACTATTATATCGGCAAGGTGAATTATGCAAGAGGTCGATGGACAAATTATACATATACACACAGAAGAGCTATTATTTTCTCTGAATGACTTCAATTAAAATGGTTCATGTGAATCATAGCTTTGGCGACTGGGAATGTAAGATATGGAGAAAATCCATACTTACCCAAGATGACTCCCATCCTTGCATAGAAAGATATTAACTCCGAACAAAGATATATACATTCAATCCGGTCCATTGGTTGAATTTTCTTGAATAAAATTTCTTATTCCGATTTTTTTTAAAAATCTAAAATTTATCTAAATTTCACACGGACCATATGATCTTATTCTTTTTAAAACTCCCTAAAGATATTTGCAAGTTCAATAAGGTTTATTTCAGGGAGAACTTCAATTAAATTAAAAAATATTTTAATATATATTTATACTAACTAAACCTAATTTTAAAATGATACGACTTAAGTCAAATGAATTTGTTGGGTAAAATGGGCATGACTTGAAAAAGTTAATCCAAATACTCAATAACCCGACCCAAGCTCCTCAATCCCAACTCATTTCATAGCGGATCCAAACCTCCAAGGTGTCTATAAATAAAAGACAAAAGCTGTTGAAAGGACACTATTCGTGGCTGCGACCCACTACCTACCATCAACGACCTACGACCTCCTCCATCTAGGTCCAAGGTCCCATCTCATTCCAAGAGCTACCAGTCACATCCTTGAGGTCCGGCTTATGGTCATTTTAATTCTTAAAGAGAAACGTGCAAGAAAACAACTTTCTCCTACAAGGAAACTCCATAATTTTAGTTAAGATTAGTGGGATACATCACTGCTCGAAAAATTTTATATAGAAAACTAATTTTTTGCACTCGAAAATTTTTATTTGTATAAGTAACGGATTTTGAAATGAAATTGTAGAAATAGAAACCAATAAAGGAATATAGTGCACTAATGAATTATTAATATTTTATTTTATCTAAATCCTATCCCACTATATTGTTTAAATTATTAATAAATAAGTATTAACACATTGGTTTAACCTTTTTTTTTGTGGAAAATAAATATTATGATACATTAAAATTACTAAAGTTTTTTGTGGTTGAGATAGCTAATATATTTGATGGAGCTCGGGAAAGATCCCTGAGTCACCCCAAAGCATGATGACTCTTGCAATCGCAACTTGAAAGGGAAAATTAGATCATCGGAGTAGGCTGTTGCCCTGACGATAGCTTCAATACCTAAGTCGGTATTCCAAGGGAGTAATCTTTGAGTAAATTAGCTCAACATTTCCATGAACAATGTGTGATATATACTGGATAATAGGTTACCTTATTGATAGTTACTCTTCGATTACATGAAAGCGGGCAATTATAATAATTATGAGATCGTATCCTACCATTTGCTCTTAGAATTGTGGAGTTTCCCTAAGTTGAGATACCTTGCCATGCATGCCTCTCGTCGAGAGGTGCAAGCTCTTTAACGACCTTTTAAACCATCCATATGACCTACCTGTGAATGTCGAAGGGCATGACCATCCCTCTTAGAAGGTCACGATGAGTGACTATAGGTTCATAGAGTATGTTAAGAGTCGTGGCATCAAAGATGTATGAGATGGATTGGAGCTCACCGGGTCAAAGGTCACGGTTCGGTGAGACCTCTCTTAAACTCATTTTAAGGTCGGTAACTTAAGAGGTCGCTGTCCACCTTTTCTCTTAACTTTTGATTTGGACTTTTAGGTATTTGGGTCAGGGTGTGGGTCTATTTGGGTCGGTTCATCTGGGTCATACTCATTTCTCCCATCATTACCCCTCTTTCGGCCCAGGGAGCTCGAAGGTCGTGGTGCCTAAATTACCTTATTTAAGTCCCAACCTCTGAAGGGTCGTGTTGTTTTCTGTAACAGCTAGTTTCAGAGGTGACGTGCCTCATCAATTTTTAGGAGTTACCTTGATTCAAGCATACTGGATCTTTTCCAGGAACCAAAAGGACTCCTTGGATATAAATTAGAAAGCTTTGAAGATTTAAGGATTTACCAAAAACTTCTTCTCTGCAAATAGAATCTCTCCTCTACAATATCAACTAGAACTACTATCTTTCTGAGCTTCCTTTTTCTTTTTGTCCAGTGAACTCTCTGAAGTTAGAACTCTTCTCTTCACATTTTTTCAAGAATCGGCGAGTGAGTTTTCTCTTCTCTCTTTATTATCTTTAGAAAATTTCCTTCTTCTCGCTTTGCTCTGAAAAATGTCTTCTAAATCCTTTACCCAGTCATCTTCTTCTAGTTCCATTTCTCTTTGTACAAAAGAGGTTTCCAGGGCTCTTCCTTCTGCACCCCCTGATAATGAAGTATTTTACTTTCCTCTTCTTACAACTGGAGCTTCTCGTGTTAAAAGTAAGGTGTATCATCCCTCCGAATTAGAGGTCTTTTCTCTTTCTTCCTTTTTAGGTCCCTTAGAGATTTTCCAGATTAGTGGGGAGAGGGTTTTAAACTGTGATGACATAGCTGTCGCTTGGGAGTCTGAGCATCCTAACAATCGACGTGTTGAACACATAGTCCTTCACATGACTAACCTCAGTTCAGGCATTGTCCTACCATACCTGCATCCCTTATTCTTTGATATAGTCTATTTTTGGAACTTTCCGTTGCTCAGCTAGTTCCAAATGTTGTGCGAACCATTATTGGGTTCATAGCTACCTGCCATCTTTATAGAGTTCTAGTTTCTCCAAACAATTTTAGGTGCTTCTTTAAGGTCAGTGATTTCGTAGCCCCGAACAAGACTAGCATGGGGTACCTCTAATTCAACAATAGACACATGCTACTACAACCCTTCCAATCTTCGGGCGAGACTTGGATGTAATCTTTCCATTTTGCTAAACTTTTTGGAAAGTCCCGACCGAGCCCTACTCGGACTAGAATGTTAACAAAAGCTTTTATAATGGCCTCCCTACTCTGTCAGTAAGCAAGAGAGGGATAGAATTTCTCCTCGACCTGGCCAATTCCGACATTGAGAAGGTCAGGTCGACTTAGCCAATCTAGCTTATTTTTTTCCTTCACTCTGTTGGATTAGGAAGTCCAGCAGATTGCGACCCCCCTCCTATTAGGAGAACTATGGGAATTCTTCCCACTGGTAGGAAATTTCTTCGTTTTTCAGCTATCAATAAATTTCTTTTAACTTTTTTGTATGCTAACATCTCTTCCTTTCCTTGTTTTGATGGCAATGAGGACTGCATGGTTGCTGAATTCCTTCTGTCGCTCATAGCAACAAGGACAGCAAAGAAGGTTGCTGTCCTTTCAAGCTCCTTCCAGCAGCCTTGGCAATGCTGTTGCTGCTTGATCTGCTGCTCCGGCTCCAGCCGCTAGGGAGTCTTCTTTCAAGATTCCAATTCCTCAGTCTCGGAGTAAGGAAGCGACCATGGCCAGTCGGACTCGGAACGCCACCAAAAGGAATGCTGAAGCAGCTTCTTTGAGGGTATCTAAGGGGCTGCAAAGATAGTAATTTCTAACTCTCCCTCCGCCCAATCCCCCCAACGGGGGAAGGATCTCCCCTCGGCCTCCTTCGGGGAAAGGAAAGCCCCGGCGACCTCCAAGCAAGGGTCAAAATTCTGTGGCTGTGAAGCCAAAGAGGTCGTAGAGACATTAAAGAGGCTTGGGAATCTTTCCTTGGCTTCTCATTTTGATGAGAGGATCACGAGGCTAGTCCCTGACGTTGCCATGAGTCTTTCGGACTCCCTATCCTGGTGGCTGCACTCCTAATCCTTTCTGATGGAGTGTGTGCCTCCCGTCGATCAGGAAATATGTAAACAACTCACCGATGACTTGCCGGACAGATACACCACCTTTCTGCACACAGCAGTAAGTTTTCTTAATTTCTATATTCTTATGGCTCTGTATCAACACTTCTTGAGTATTGACCTTTCTTCTTCTTCTTTTTTTCTTTTCAAAATCATGTCTTCTTAGGTGAGCGACTAAGAAGACACATGGAAAGAGTAAAGAAAGATCGGGAATTCTCCACCTTGATCACCAAGTTCCTGGACAAGAAGACTCGTCCTGAGGAAGAAGTTTAGGAGCTCGCCTCAGCCCCTGAGCAAGCTCAAACCAATTATACCACTATCCAAACTCTCTTCCAGAAGAGCGCGAGAAGAAATTGTCAACTACTCGAGCTTAGAACTTACATTTGTCCTCTACCCTTGATATTGCCATGAAGAGAGGCAAGGAACTGATTTCAGTAGGCAATCAACAAAGGGATCGCATCACCGACCTAGAGGCTTTGCTGGCAGACTTTAATGATATATGCGAGGAGGATGACAGCCTCTCATTATCCAAGCTCGAAGGGATCACGACCTTTCAGACTTATGTGGAGTCCATTCTTCAGCCTTAGCATAATGGGTACTTGGAGACCGATCCAACGTACATGAATTGCTGTATCATCCAGATGCAACAGTCCTTCTTCCTTGGCCAATGAGGAACAACCTCTAGACTCTCAAGAAGAGGTCCTTGCCGCTGAGGCTTTGGCGAAAGTAGGCTAATCCGGTGAGTGTCCTGCTGAGGAAAAGGAAGGTCCTCTGGACCAATTTGTTGAAACCTTGACCTCTAAGAGGATGATCCATGATGTTCCCCCTTTGTCGATGGTTGCTCCTCAAGGTAACATCATCCATAGTTATGGAGATTTAATTAAGTACTACCCTTTTCATCCCCAGCTTATTGATTTCGATAAGACACTCAATCTCTCTTGAGCTATTCATCTATCCTTGGGTAGACCTCCATTTGAGAACATTATTCATTACCTCGCAGGTCCCTCCAATGCCACTGATCAGGATATAGCTATTGATGACAAGGCCCGACCAAGCTCACTGGAGGCTCCGGGAGATGAAGAAGAAGACTGAGCTGGAATAAAATAGGATTTTACTTAGTCTTACTTCTTCTCACTTTGTGCTTTGTAACAAACACAATGTTCATCTTTTGATCTTATGTATCTTTTTTAAGAGGTCTATTTGTTATCTCTTCCCTTATATCAGACAATTTTCTCCAAGTGTCTTGTTTTTGCTCCATCGCTTAAAAACTTGCATAACAAACTTGACCGGTTTTGAAACTTTACGCAAATAAGAATCATCACGCTAAGCTTTGCGAACTTAACTTTTATTTTTGCCTCTAAAATTTGATATGCACTTGCAAAGAAAAAAATCCAAATAGGTCATTGAAGTTGCCTTGCTGTTCAGCGAGCTGCCTTCAAATAAGACTCCGAGCTACATAACGAGCTTGCGAGGTCTGGAAAGTCTTAAAAAGCCTTAAGCATAGAATTTCTTTAGATGGCAAACATTCCAGGGTCTTATTAGTTGCCTTCCTTTGAGATCAGCTAGTTTATAGCTTCCTCCTTTGTGAACTTTTTAGATTATGTAAGGTCCTTCCCATCTTTCTTATAACTTGTTAGTTGTCCTTCCTTTTCTACATTTGATCTCTTGAGGACCATTTCTCCAACTATGAAATACTTTTCTTTCACCTTCTTGTTGAAAAAATTTGTGACTTGCTTTTTATATCTTCTGTCAGCTTCCATAGCTTTATTTCTAACTTCTTCAAGGAGGTCAAGGTCTGCCCTTTTCTTCCCCTTTGTTTAAAACTAAATCATATTCAGTCAATCTTAAGGACCTCATTCCGAACTCTACTAGCATTACAGCTTCTACACCATAACATAGAATGAATGTTGTTTCTCCTGCAGCTTTCCTAGGTATGGTTCTGTAGGCAAATAGGATGCTTGGTATTTCTTCTGGCTAGGAAAGTTTATGACCTTCCTTCTCTATCTCGGTAATCCTTTTCTTGAGACCTCCCAGAATTGTTCTGTTTGTGACCTTAGCCAATCTGTTCACTTCAGGATGAGCTATGGAGGTCGACCTCTGTTCTGTATTCAAGTTTTCACAGAATATCTTAAATGGATCGGCTACAAACTGCCTTCCATTGTCTGAGATGATAGCATGGGGAACCCCGAACCTGCATACAATATTTCTCTATACGAAGGACTGTACCTTTGGCAATTAGATTATTTCCATTGGTTTGACTTCAATCCATCCAGTAAAGTATTCTATAGCCACAATTAGGAATTGAACACTCCCCCACTCCATTTGGGAAAGGTCCTAATATGTTGATACCCCAGATGTCAAATAGAACTTACGTGCTAATGGATTGGTACTTTGTTGGAGGTACATGTGACTTATTTCCATGCAATTGACAGCTCGTACACATTCATACAACCTTTTCGATATCTGTGACCATTGAAGGCTAATAATAACCCGTCCTCAGTATCTTCGTTGTGATAGTTTTTGTTCCTATGTGTGATCCACATATTCCACTATTTACTTCTTCAATGACGTATTCTCCTTCTCTCTTGCTCTGGCATTTGAGCAATGGCCACACATACAACCTCCTATAAGGATGTAGCGAGGTCACCATTTTCGTATTTCGCAAATTTCTTTGCCATCTTGTGGAAGGTTGCCATTTTTAAGGAATTTGTAAATAGGATACCTCTAGTCTCCCCGATCTTCTATAGCCAAGTTTTCCTCTTCATTTATACTGGGAGAATATATTTGTTCAACCAATAGGCAAGCTCCCAGCAAACCTTAGATAGTGAGTTAGCCTCTGTATTTGCTCAATAAGGAAATACTCAAGTTTTGATGTTATATCTCTTTCTTGTTTGAGATATTTAATCATGTTCTCTTCTATAGCTTCATATTCTCTAGCAACCTAGCTGGCTATAACTTGTGAATCTGTTTTAGCATGCAATTTTTGCACTTTTAGAACTCTTTTGAGTCTTAGACCTGTTAAGAGAACTTCATATTCAATTTCATTATTCGAGAATGGGAAGTTGTATTTCATAGAGTAAGGGATTTTCACTCGCTTAGGACTGATCAATACACTTCCCACACCTGAATTTTCCTTTTCGGTGGATGCATATGTGTACATGGTCCATACGTTAATTTCACAAATGTTCACAAGCTCCAGTGGAACTCTTGTGCATTACGAAGTCTGGGAGAGCTTGAGCTTGGATAGCTTTCCTTGGCTCAAAATCAATCTGATCTCCTACAAGTTCAAACGATTACTTCATTGTCCTGCCCGATAGCTAGGGTTTTGCTAGAGCTTGCTTTAGTGGTAGATTGGTCAATACTCTTATCAGGTAAGCTTCAAAATAGGGCTTTAGCTTTCTTGAAGTAATAACAATCAGGTACAGAAATTTCTCAGGGTTTGAATATCTAATTTCAGGACCTCGGAGAAAATGACTTACATAATACACAGGAAATTATAAACATGACCTTTCTACTAGCAGCACCGAACTGACTGCCTTCTCTATCGTAGTTAGGTACATCAAGATTTCCTCACTCGACCTCGGGTAGACAAGCTGCGGAGATTTTCCCATAAATTCTTTCAGTCTTTTGAAAGTTGTTTGACAATCTTTTGTCCACTAGAAATCTTTGGGTTTCTTCAGGACATCATAAAACTTTTCTCCTTTGTCAGCCATTTTGCTGATGAAGCGTCCGAAAGCTTCCATCTTCCCTGTTAAACTCTGAACTTCGTTGATGCTCCTGGGAGGTTCCATGTCCAGGAGTGCTTTTATTTTATCAAGGTAGGCATCAATGCCTCGTTCTAATATCATGAAACCCAAGAATTTTATTGTTGAAACATAGAAGGTACATTTTTCTGGATTGAGGTTCATGTGAGTAGCTTTCAGCATCTGGAAAGTCTCCCTTATATCTTCAATGAAGTGTTCTGAGGTTTTAGACTTAATCACAATGCCATCCACATAGACCTCAATGTTCCTCCTGAGCTACTTCTTGAAGACTTTGTGCGTGGCTCATTAGAATTATGCCCCTGCATTCTTCAGACCGAACAATATTTTGGTATAGTAGTAGGTCTCGACCTCTATAATGAATGAGGTGTTTTCCATACCTTCCAATGCCATTAGAATTTGATGACACCCCTTATAAGCAACTAGGAAACACAGCCATGGATAATCTGCTGTTGAGTCTAACATTTGATCGATGCTCAGGAGTGGGTATGAGTCTTTCGGACAATATATATTCAGTGTGGTGAAATCCACATACATCCTCCATGTCCCTTCCTTTTTTGGTACAACCACTGCATTGGCAAGCCATTCGGAGTACACAACTTCTTTCAAAATTCCAACATCCAGAAGAGCTTGGACTTCTAGTGCCATGACTTCATTTCGTTTTACGTCAAATGTTCTTTTCTTTTGTTTTATTGGTTTGACTCAGGCTCTGAGCCCAACCTTGTGCTCTACTATCCTTCGATCAATTCCTTTGAGTTCAGTAGGTTGCCAAACAAAGACTTTTAGGTATTCTTCAAAGGAGTGCATGAGCTTGCCTTTAATCTTGGAAGGCAGAAGTTCAATTATCTTTATCAAATTTCTCAAGGAATTCTGAGTTGAGGAAAACGTTACCAGCATCCTGGATTCTGAACTCATTATTTCTCTTAGGGAGGTCGATGAAATCCTCCTGCTCGGACATTGCCGAGGTCTCAACATCCTCTTCAGCGAGGTAGCATAATGCGATTGTCTGTCTATCTCCGTCTAGGATGACCCAACTTTCTTCGACCTAGATCTTCATGCAGTAACTCAGTAAGGAGATCTCAGCTTTCAGGTCCATGACTCCTCTCCTTCCTAGAATTGCATTGTAAGTTGCTGGTGCATCAACCACCAGCCAGTCCATGACCTCTGTGATCTCCTTGCCATCCACATAGACTTCAGTTTCTAACCCATAGGATCCCCTCTACATAGGTCATGCTGCCACTAAAGCTGGTCAATGCAGTGTCTAACTTTATCAGTAAGCTTTTATGTATCCCCATTTGATCGAACACCCTTTGTACAAGACAATCAATGCACTTCTGGTGTCAACCAATATCTTTTGTACTTGAAATCCCCAGTCTAGAATGAAACTATTAAGGGGTCTGGGGTCTCCTCCCCGAGCTCTCTTTAGCTTGCTTTCAATGGCTTTTCTCTCTCTGAATGGAGGTCACTGGTGGAGGTGGATTTGTAGGACCTGTATTCCAAGCCAAGAATTCTTGCAAGTAGTCCTCTTTTACCAGCCTGTGGTTGCAGCAATCCTCTGTGACATGGCCATGATCGTTATCATAGTGGCAAAACTTTGTCTTGTCTCTCTTAGCCAGAGGAGTTTTGAGAGGTCTTGGTCTCTTTCAAAGACCCTAGTTTTCCATGAACACCAATATTTCCACCTGTGAGGCCTTTAGGGGAGTTGTCATGATATGATTTCTTTGAAATGGGTTTCATCAGAAACACACCAACTTAAAGATTTTTCCCAAAACTCACCTAGAGGCTCAAGTTAGTACAATGACCTATCATGTCTTTCAATCAGCAACCATTGTCTTGATGTGGGTAAACAATTCAACACCATAACCAAAGTGATGAAAAGTCCTAGAGTAGTTATTCCAGAACCTAAGAGATCCTATAAAGAATACTCATGAACGAACAAGTTTGATCCAAAAGAATTCTTTAATTTGATAAAATCATGGTTGTGGAATTCTCTCTAAAATGACAAATGAAGAGAGTATTTATAGTTCTAAACCTTATAATAACCTAAAAATTTGTGCTATTGGTGTAAGTACTTAACTACCGTTGAAATACATCAAAAATAACAAGAAGAAAGCATTAAAATTCAAAGAAAACAACAATATGGTTGGCTAACTTGGTGCCGAATGGCCACTGGAACTCCAACAAAATGCATCCTTTTTGTGATCCGGTGCCTGGTCAGTTCCATCCGGCATTGGATGGCCTCTGCTCGAACTTTTCTTGTTCTTGTTTCACCCTTTGATCCATGATTCGTCTTGCCTTCAATTTGCACTCTTTGTAGACTTGGACCAGGGTCTTTAAAGCCTAATTCAAGCCTCCAAACTCTTCAAATGAGTTTCCCACTTTGATTACAATCCAAGGCTCTTCAATTTGGTCCCCAGCTTCAAACTTAACTTCATGGAACAGGGCATCATCTTCAAGTTGATCTTCCTTGATTTGCGTCAATGTCATCTTTTTCTTCTTAATCTTCAAAGTATCATTCTTATACTTGAAGTATATGTCTTTATATGCACAAATCAACATATTCATTTTTAAATTCTTCTATTCATTCTTTCATTTCCTGCTCAAATCTCCATCTTTAAGATTGCACTTGAAGAGTAGAACTCCGTACTTCATGCCAAGTGACTTGAATCTTCCAATATCTCCATTTCGTGGATTCCATGAGTTCTTCAAAGTTAAGGTGATTTCTTGATCCCTATCATTCCCCCACACCTCAAAAGGATTTGTCTTCAAATCTGTAAGTCCTACATAGAAAAAAGAATGATCACTACCATGGTTTGAAGAATCAAATATGATCACTAACATGGTTGGAAGAATCAAAAGAATACTTACCAAGAAACTTCAAGTCATCCTTCATGGAAGTTTGAAGTTGCTAATGCCTTACCATACCCTCCTTTGAAGGTGGTGGTTTCTCCTTTATTGATATGTATTCCATCCCCATTACAATAAACTCATTAGAAGAAACATCATAGACAAGGAATACAAGCCATTTAACATAATCAAGAAACCAAATTCTATCATTCAAAACACAAGACATAAATTCCATTGGTCTATGACCCCATAAACCATGATATGAAGGTACTCTAAACCTTGAATTCATATTCATTAAGCTCAAGAAACAATCCCTTAACATAGCATTTACATGCCCTAAATCAAAAACATCAAAATGGATAAGAAAATAGCCCTCACATATGATAGGATTCAAACTTGTATCAAGATGGATAGCATTATGCTCTTCTAAAAATAGGGGATATTTCCTAAATTTCCAATATCTCAACATATCTCTATTGTTGGCACAAACTTCAAACCGTAACATCATGTAGTTCCACCAGTCATGCCAAATAGAGATACAACACATAACAAACACATTGATTTCATCCTCATATAGTTCAACTTCATTAAAGATCAACTTCTCATAATAAATCATCTTTTCACATGATATAAACAAGAATGCTCCAACAATCATATTCTTCTTTTTCGTATGTAAACCTAAGACATGCTTTTTAAACAAGACATTCAAGGTTCTAGGACAACAATATCTCACCAAATCAACTTCATTATTCTCAAGATTCAACAACTCGAAGACATCATGCTTGGAAGAATCAAGAACACATAAGATATCAATTCTAAGCATATTACCATGAACATCATAAGCTTTGAATCTAAGAACCTCAAGAAAATATGGAATCCAAGCATGCATGTTGTTATATAAGTCATGAAACTTCAAAATTTGAACTAAAGTCAACCTCTTAACATGACATGCTTCATCATCAATCTCCAACAAGCAATTATCATCAATAAGCATGAATTTTCCTCTCATATGAATCACAATGGAGTGCATCTCAAAGAATATGAACAAGAATTTAGAGTCAACAACAAGGATGCACTTTAGACCGCCAAGATATAAATTGTTACCATGAATTATAACATCAAAGATCCCTAATTCTCAATCATCTAAAACAAACTGCGAAATTCCATTCATGTGTTTCCCAAAGATATACTTCAAAAAGAAGTTCAAGTAATTCCATTCACAAGAATATATCTCCAAGTTCTTTCGATGAAACAAAATAGCCAACAAGTCATATAGAGAATTCATAGGCATAACAAAAGCATTTTCTCCAATCAAAGAATTAATATGCTAATAGAATTCACCATATATAACTTGTCTAGAGACATTAAGCACATAATCACATGCATGCTTATTCACAAATGATTCCCTAACAAGCTTAAGATTTGGCATTTCATTCAAAAAGCTCTTACAGATATGCAAATTACTTTCACATGCATGAATCTCATTTCTGGAATCACATTCAATCACTTATGACTCCTCACGAACTCAAAATCCATGAAACCTTTAACAAGACTTATAGAAGTGTAAGACTTACTTTCTCTAAACACGCAATCATTATGCTCAAGAATTTCAACAATGGCATGTTGCTTATGAACATCATAAGCATTTCCACAATCACACTTAATCATATAAAACATAGTTTTATGCTCACCATTCAACAATCTATTACCATGGGTAGAGACAAGAGTGTACCACTTTAACCTAGCATTCATTACCATGTTGTCCTTGCCTTCCTTCAACTTGACTAAGCCTTCACAGTCTCCTAGACAAGGAAACACTAGAAAAAGAATGATTAATGTTAGAAGTAGGAATAAAAATATCTTTGTACCTTTCTAAAGCACTCCCATCCTCTCCTTTTTCTGCAAATAAGGTTTCTTTTTCTTCTCTCATCTCCTTTCTTTCAATTTCACTCTTTTATTTTTTCTCGATCTCATATTTTTCCTCAAGCACACTATCATGTTCTTTTTCTTCCTTCACTTCACATGAGATCTCTTAGACTTTCTCATTTCCAACAATTTCTTGAAGACCCATTTCACCTTTATCTTCATTGGTAATAGGGGTATCTGTCTTTTTGGGCACAAGTTTTATGGCCGACTTCATTGCACTTAGTTAATGAAGAAGTGACATGACTTGAGCTTTCATAAAATCTTCCATTTGATGACTTTCTTTTCTACAAGTTTCTTTCAACTTGGATGGCCATTTTTACCATTCCCTCAAGACCAACAAAAAGGTGTGGTTCTACTCTTTCTTTAATATCCTTTCTAAACCCTTTGAGAAATATAGCCATTGAAGCTTCTCTACCCTTTTTAATGTCAGTTCCCTTCATGGCTAACTCCATTAGTTTCAGGTAATCACCAACACTCTTGGAACCTTGAGTTGTAGATATGAACCTATCCCTCCTTTGCCTCTCATCAATATCATTGCCATGATAGTCATCATCATCATACTTTTTATGCTCATGTCTCCTTCTAGATGGATTCACTTGATAATTTCTTCTATCAACTCCTCTATGCCATGTATACTCCTTAGAAGAACTAGATAGAGATTCTCCTCCTCTTCTCCGTTTTTGCACATGATCTCTAAGAGGATTTGTTTGGTGTTCATGTACAATTCTTTCATAGTTCTCAACCCTTGTATTCATTTGTCTCAAGCTCATGGTTATCTCATCTATTTTCTCCATAAGAGTAGCCATAGAAGTGTCCATATCATTCCTTACAATATGTGATGCTTGAGATGATGAAGATTATCCTCTAGTCATGATTTACTGACAAAGAAAAACAAGGCATATTCCCCCATTTTCTTATTTTCTTTTGAAGGTAAATCATCATCTCAAGCATCTTATTATAGAGGAAAATGGAAGAAATCACATCCTTGTTCTTTGAAGG
>JAOXNR010000569.1:0-10932 GCA_028571225.1 Parsonsia alboflavescens
TAGTCTAACTCATGATGCTCATTTTCTCTAAATTAATGCATGTGGAATCATGACGGCCCTACATGCTGTAGCATATAGTACAACAAGCTATACATATTCCCCACCAAATTGCTAGGAAGGAAATCGATCTCGAGCTATACATTATTCCCAAAACTGCTATAAATTGACAAATTTCAGAGTTCAAAATCAATAACAAACAAGAAATCAAGAGGATATACATATATACCCAAGACCCAGAAGATCATGACGAATATTTGTCCAACACCCGGTAATTATTACTTCCTCGTCTATTATTAATTTTTAGTCATTTTACTTTGCTTTTCTTGTTTCTTCTTGCAGTGTGATCTTCATAATTTCATGAATACCTTTCCCATTCTTTCTTTCTAATATAATGTTTGATAGCATGGTTAATTTTGGATCTATACAGAAGAGAGTGATCTAACATGAGCACGGTTTATTATTATTATTATTAATGTTTCAGGAAAGCAGAGTTGGCCTGAACTCGTGGGAGAGGACGGGTATGATGCCGCGAAAATCATTGAGGCTGAAAATAAGTATGTGTTTGCTGTAGTATGTGACGGCAGCACTCAGTGTGTCACTAAAGACCTCCGTTGTGATAGGGTTCGTGTCTTTGTTGATGAACATGGAAAGGTCAAAAGGACTCCGGTGGTTGGTTAGAGAGTCCTTTGTTGGAACTAGAAGCTGCTGATGATCATGCGTTCCCTTTCACAAGAACTATTTTGTGAAAGAAGGCAATAATAGATAAATAAATAAATAAATATTTATATATATATATATATATATATATATAAATGTCAGTGTGTGTGAGAAGAAAAAAATAAACAGAAGTCGAGAGACTTCTTTGTCTAATATTGTACTTTATAAACTACAATAAAAACGGCTTCAGTTATCCTTTTTCCCTGGTCGGTATTAGATAAATTTGTCAAAAAAATCTGTCAAATTTCAGAAAATTAAATCTTTGCATTTGTTCGTAAAACATTTATTAAAAACAAACATATCTATACCCCACAAATCTTTCGTTTTTTTTCTTTCATGAAACTTTATTTATATAAATCTTTCCAAAAAGTGTCGTTAATGCTTCGAGCACATTTTAATGGCTATTTGCTGGTAATCAAAATTTCTATGAATAGTTATATCAAACCCACCCACTAAAATTCATGTTGAAGGCGGCCAAAGTTCTTTATTGTTTTTTATTTTAAATGATTTTTACAAAGTTTCATAAAGAATTTAAGGTCATCCTCTCCAATAATATAAACACTAACAACTCTTATATATGAGATTAATCAAATACTTAATAACTAGACACTTATCAATAACTTCATGTTGCCAATTAAACTTCACAGAAAACCGATTTAGTTATTTGAAGTTCTGTTTTTGTCATTGGTGTCTATACAATTTTGTTTTAGTCTCATATTACAAGTAGTCCTAAACATTTTTTCTGTTGTCGAGTTAAAGCATTTAATAAATTTTCTACAAATTTAACATAACTAATCTTAATAATACTATTAAACACAATATTTCTTAATCAATTAATATAAATTTTATATTTAACATAATATTTCATATTTTCCATATTTAATGAATAAAACTTTTAATGAGATATTTGAAATGTCACCCCCGTCTTCCAATAATTTCTTTGTAGGATAATCATATCTGACTTTTGATATTGCATTACACTAATGAAATATTTACAAGTATTCCTAAACGGATCAATATCTCCAAAATTTAATTTATCTTTTCACGATTAAGTTTATATAGATATAAAATTACGGAACTCGACCCATCGCAAGTAGCAAATACTTCAAGGACAAAAAATAAAAGGTCTAAAAAGATGCATGGTACGTTCTTATTACTAATAAATGAACAATTTTAGTTTAAAATATGAGTTATATGGTGCTTGTTACGACCAAGTTCTCATGTTCAATCATCTGAAATTATAATAAATGGAAGAGCAAATGAGATGCATGCAATCTACAAGAAGACAAGGTATACCCACATCAAGATGAGGGCTGGAAAACAGGGAGCTCACATGCTGATAACAACCAACGATATGGCAGAGATGATGATGGCTTCACCAAATGTCTCTCAGATGAGATGATGATGCTGGCTGTCTAAAAATATTCATAAGCGATGCAGTGGCAAAATCTCCAAAAATACTCCTCGCTTGCAATATCTCCGAAAAAAAGAAACAAGTAATATTACCTGAATTGACCGAAGAAGAGCAGCAGCAATGCAAAGAGGAAGAATAGAAGAAGGGAAAATCTCGCAAGAAAATGCAGAGAGAAAGGCGAGACAGTTTCAGAAGAAAAAGGGTGGGGGAAGAAGGAAAGGGGATCTGGTACTTTCCACCTTCAAGTGAGGAACAGCTCAAGATTCAAGAAGCACTTCCTGCAATCATTGGTTACTCAAACCCGGAAGACCTGGACAATCTGGTATTTTCCACCTTGCATAATCAACACTATCTTCCATGATCTACTCCAAATGCTGCATGATTTCCTATTTTTCTGATTTTCAGTTGTAATAAACCTTGGCTGCAATTCTATAAATAGTTCGAACCTAGCATAGTTTTCAGGAATTTTTTGGAATTAAGTATCTTTGTAAGGAGAGTTGTCCTCGAATTGGACATATTGTCAATAAAATCACCATTATTTTCCATCAACTTTTTATTCTCAACACCTTCATCTCACGGTTCCTCCCCAATTGGTGTAAGAGCAGCTGCGATCCAAAATGGTGGTCACCACTCGCACTTCTTGCAGCAACCAAACTGACTCTCAAAACCCTCAATCTACCCATTTCACCCACTGCTCCTACAGAACGGATTGCTGCCCAATTGGCCACAATCACATCTCAACTTGATGCAGTGGATAGTTTGATGGCAGAGTTCGTTGCATTGAAGGCTGAAACCAGTGTTGCACCTCCACTGGCGGTCAGTCCCTCCTGCTGCTAATGCTCGTGGAAAAAGTAGAGAACCGCCTTCAGGTTTGCAGGAACAGAGACACACTGGCTGGTCGGGACTTGACGACGAAAGAAGAAGCGGAGATCTCTTGGCAACAGAGTCACGGACAACGCCCTCATGCCAAGATTGATTTTCCTAAATTTGACAGTGGAGATCCTCATGGGTGGATCCTCATAGAAGAAAAGTATTTCCGTTACTATTAGACCTAAAAAGATATCAAGGTCCAATTCACTGCCATGTACCTGGAAGGAGATACACTCAACCTATTTTCTCGGAATAATTTTAAACGAGCAATTATGTATTGGATTGAACAGGTTCAGGCTTTGCAAGGAAACAGGTCCAGGCTTTGCAAGAAAACTTCGCGTTAAATTTTTTCTCTCTAGAAGTCTGCAAAAACCCTGGCCGCCAATCTCTCTTCGCCATCACGCAAGATGGCGGTGCCGTGCTGCCAAAAGCTTCCACCCTTCCAGTGGCCGCCCCTCCATGGGGAAAGGGTTCATTCTCTTCTCTTTTCAAGGGGCAATCCAGCAGTCCCGGTGAAATTCCTCCAATTGCCCCGCTGAAGATCTCACAGCAGTTTAAAGGCGAACCAGCTTTCTTCTTCTCCAAGGAGGAAGTCGACACCCTCTCCATTCCTTTAAAACTCTCTCTGGTTGGGAAGTTTTCATATGGGAAGCCGTCTCTTGACAATATCTGTAAAGTAGTCTTGACGATCGGACTTAAAGGAAGTTGCACAATTGGGCTGCTAGATGCAAGGCATATCCTCATACGAGTTTCCTAAGAAGAAGATTAGTGTCGTCAATGGTTAAAAGGAGTATGGATGCTAAATGGAATTCCGATGAGGGTGTTAAAATGGACGCCTCAGTTCCATGTGAAGGAGGAGCCCTCGATAGTTCCGGCCTAGATCTCCATGGTCTGTTGTAAAATCGAGCAGCTTATGGGACTGCAGGAAGTGTGCATAATGTCTTTTGTTTATGCGGCTTGTGCCTATATTGATCGCAGAGTGCTGTGGAGGGAGATGGCTGAAGTTTCGGCAATTATTTCTGGGCCATGGTTGGTTGGTGGCCATTTTAATGTGGTCCAGAAGATAGATGAATGTTTAGGCACTCCCCGACACTCAGGCCTATCTAGGAATTCAATGATTGTTTGGAGGACTGTGGCCTTTTGGATTTACCATATCTTGGTAGCTGTTATACATGGTACAGGAACACTTATCCCCCGTTTTGGCTAAGACTAGACCAAATACTAGTTAACGAAAGCTGGCAGCGCACTTTTCATAGCTCGAAAGTGGAACACCTTCCCTGATTTCCATTAGATCACGCTGATGATTTCTGCAGAGGTGGTAGAAACTTCTGGTGCGAGATATTTCCGTTTTCAAAGCATGTGGATTCGTCACAAGGATTTCCGATTGGTGGTTGAACAATCTTGGCAGCAACCCCTCTATGGCAATGGGATGCAACTACTAGTTGGGAAGTTGTGCCGGTTAAAGAAAATTCTTAGAGAATGGAATAAAGTCTCTTTTGGCAATGTCAAAACCAACGTTCAGCAGGCTAAAAGTCAGGTTGCTACAATTGGGGAGAAGTATATGGCAGAAACAACAACAGCCAACCGAGAGGCACTTCACAAAGCTAGGGCAGCTTTGGCTTATCATCTTTAGAATCAAAAGGTTTTTTGGAGTCAAAAATCTAGGTCAAGTGGCTCAAGGAAAGGGAAGGGAACACGAAGTATTTCTCAAGTTTTTGGCACACCAGGAAAACAGTGCTACAGATTCATAAGATAAGGGATTCAGAAGGAATTTGGCTGACTGATAGACCGAACATAGAGCATGAAGCATTGCGAGTTTTCACTGAGCTGCTCACTGATGAATCGGGCTGCCAGCAAGACTCTCAGCTCTTCACATCTGCCATTCCAGATAAGATCACCTAGGAGACCAATAATAAGCTTTCGTCGTTGCCAAGTTTGGAGGAAGTTTACACGGCAGTCTTCAATTTAGACGGGGACAGTGCAGCTGGTGTTGACGGCTTTCCGGGAAGGTTTTTCACTACCTTTTGGGAGCTTATTCAGCCAGAAATGTTACAAGCAGTCCAGGATTTCAGCCAGATTGTTCTCATCCCAAAGAAAGACAACCCGGAGACGTTTGCAGATTTCAGGCCTATTAGTCTATGTAACTTTTCCTCCGAGGTCATTGGGAATGTAATTTCCTTGCGCCTTGCTGAATTACTTCCTGACCTAATTTGCCCGAATCAAGGGGGATTTGTGAAGGGTCGGAATATTTCTGACAATATTTTGCTAGCTTTTGAACTAATTCATTCTTTGAATAAGAAGTGCGTGGGGGGAAATATGATACTCAAACTTGATATACTGAAAGCTTTCGACAAAGTAAGGTGGTCTTTTCTTTTGGAGGTGCTACGGAAATTTGGTTTTAGCAACCACTTTCTGAATCTCATCTTCAATTGCTTGGCGTTCAATAAGTTCTCTGTCACTATAAATGGGAAGCTATGTGGTTTCTTTCCCTCGTCGAGAGGGGTTCGTCAAGTGGATCCTTTATCTCCAATACTGTTCATCTTGGTAGCAAAAGTGCTTTCTCGAGGGCTGAACCAACTCTTGTATAATGGTGAAATGGGGGACTTTATCACAGATAGCATTAGTTTACCTGTCTCTCATTTGAGTTTTGCAGACAACATCATTATCTTCACAAGAGGGCTGAAAAAAGGTCTCAAGTCACTTGTAGATTTTCTTGCCTTCTATCAGGATTGCTCGTTGCAGAAAGTTAACTTTCATAAGAGTTCTATGTTTCTGTCAACTCATATTTCTTTGCAAAGTCAGACCCATTTGAGAGAGCTTACTGGTTGTGTGATTCAGCGGCTGCCAATGGTTTATCTAGGTTGTCCCATCTTTCCCGGTAGAGCAAAGATCTCCTTCTACGATCCATTGATTGGTAAGATTAAAGCTCACATTAATGGATGGCAGAAGAAATATCGATCTCCTGGGGGAAGGTTGATCCTCATAAAGTATGTTCTGTCGACAAAGTCTGCCTATTTATTGGCTGTCTCAAATCCACAACAGCAAGTTATTCGGGAGGTGAAGCGGTAGTTTGCAAACTTTTTCTGGTGCCATTTGGAGTTTGGAAGTAATATTCATTGGTGTGTATGGAGTCTCAACTCTCAGCCACATGACAGAGGGGGGCTGGCGATCTCATCACTCCAAAGAACAATAACGGCTTACGGTTTTAAACTTTGGTGGAAGTTTCGTTCTTCTACCTCATTGTGGGCCTGATACCTGAAGATGAAATACGGTTTTTAGCTTGGAGTGGAGCCGATTGCTGATGGGTCTAGGATATGGAAAAGAATGTTGCAGGTGCGGGAATGGGCTGAACCACTAATTGTTCAAGAAACAGACTGTGGGGCTATAGGTTCCATTTGGAATTTGACTTCCCATGGTTGCTTTAATATCTCGAAGTGTATTTCGGCTTTAGAGGAGGTGGTACTGAGTGATAGCAGACAGGATACCTTTTTCCACTAGCACACACCACTCTCTTGGTCTATTTTCTTGTGGAAACTACGATAGAACTTTTTGGCAACAGATGATATCCATCCTTGGTTGGGATTCCAACTTGCATCTCGTTGCCATTGTGGACAATCTGGAGAGACTATCAAGCATCTATTTAGGGACTGCCAATTAGTTGTGAATGTTTGGGCTCATTACAGTAGAGCTTTTGGAGTGACGAGCACCTCAGCAAAATTGGTAGACAGCTTATACAGTTGGAATACTCAAGCTCGGCGTCTGGGCAACTTTGCGAAGATTCTTCCGTCCGTGATCTGCCATGAGATTTGGGTCGCTCGGTGTGCTTCAGTCTATTCTGATGATTTCAGCAGTAGTAGGAAGATTATTCTCAAGATTAATTGGCAACTTTATCATATTAAAAAGTCATATGATCTGCCCTTGTTGGATAAGTTATTCCCTAGAATCATTTTTTAGCTAGCCTTGGAAGTGTTCTTCTATTCTTCTCACTTTGTAAGGCTTTGCCACTGTTATCATTTTAAATAAACGGGAAGGGGTCTACGCCTAACACCCCTTCTTTGGATGGTTCTTTAAAAAAAAAAAAAAACGAAGAAATCTTCGTGTTTCCTATTACTATTAGGTTTAGGGTTAACACCCTTTGCTTTTCCTATTGCTATTAGGTTTAGGGTTAACACCCCTTGCGTTTCCTATTAGGTTTATTATTAACACCCTATATGAGTTGATTTAGGGTCTCATTATAAGCAAGTTATTATTATTTGATTTTGATAATCATATCGAAAGAACGATTTGTTCCTCTATTGAATTCTAATTCCTATTTAGCTAGTTTTCTATTGGGTTCCGACATGATGTTTTCTTAGGTTTGCTTGAATATCCGGACATATACAAGTTATTCATTTATTTATGTTAACTCTCATTTGAATTTGTGGCTTTTATGGTTATTTTGCAATGTAGCAGACAAAGGAATAATCGTGTCGATATCTTCTATTCTACTGATACATTATTTTGTAATTTTAGACATATCTTTGAAGGTTATGGGTGATTTTATAAGTTCTATATATTAATTATCACATTGTAAAACAAATTGTTTGCTTCATGAAATTACTTATAAGATGTATATTTTACTAAATCATGTAGTGTAATTAAAAATGCATTTGATTTGGGATGCATCAGTTGTGTTTTTTTGTTGTGAATTATTGTTCATATATAGTTTTGATACTTTAGTAATTTTTTCAAAAATTGATTATTTTCGGGAACGGTTTAACGGTTTTAAAACCGTTCCGATAAATTACTGGGCATTGTTTTTGAGTGTTCCAATACCTGGCCACACATAAAACCGTTTCCATTTATAATAGAGAAAACAATTCCAAAAAAAAAAAAAAATTTCTTCCCACAGTTATAAAAATTTGCGGCAATAAATACAAAAATAGTTCCCAAAATTTTTGGTAATGGTGGAAGACACAACACTTTTTTGACAGAGGCAAAATGGTTTTTTTTTTATTTATAAAACTGTCCAAAGATGGGGGTTTGGCATAGATCCCTATCTGTTTATTAAAGAAAGAAAGCAACGACCAAAAAGCCTTACATAGCAACAAGAGAAGCAAAACGCCTGCTGGACTAAGAAATGATTCTAGGGAAAGTCCTATCTAAAATGGGCAATTTGTATGCCTTGTTTATAACCTTCCTAACTCTACTGGGATCATCAGAGTATATTGAAGCACATCGAGCCACCCAAATTTTATGACAAATTAGCATCGGGATTAGGTTCGCCAAGGAGCCCAAACTTCGTGAATGTATTCTCCAATTGAGTAATCTATCTTCCAGAGCTACTGAGGTGCTTGCGACGCCAAAAGCGCTGTTGCGATGAGACCAGACAGCCATAGAAATCGGACAATCCCCAAAGAGATAAACTATTGTTTCTCCAAACTCCCCACAATGACATCGGGAAGCTAGCTGGAATCCCAAGCGAGACCTTATATCATCTGTTGCCAAGAAATTCTTTCTTAGTTTCCACATGAAGATGGACCATGAGAGTGGTATCTGCTGGTGGAAAAAATTGTCTATGCTGCTGTCGCCTAATTCCTCCTCCTCTAAGGTCGAGATGCATTCCGAGATGTTGAACCGACCATGTGATGACAGATTCCATATGTAAACAACATTGTCGTTGTCTACTTCTTGGACAATTAGCGGTCCTGCCCATTCCCGTGCTTACAGCATTCTCTTCCAGACTCACGATCCCTCAATAACCAGCTCTTCTCCTGGCTGGAAACCGTATTTCATCTTCAAGTAGTGAATCTTTAATGAATTGGAAGATCGAAACTTCCACCGAAGCTTGAATCCTTGAGCTGCAAGTGCTCTACTAAGAGAGCTAACTGCCAACCCCCCTCTATCATATGGTTGGGCGATGAAAGTCCATTCGCACCAATGTCCATTACTACCGAACTTCGAGTGACCCCCGAAGAACTCCGCAAAAGCCTTTCTAATTCCCGAGTAAACTGCTGAGTAGGATTTATAACAGTCAACAAATAGGTGGTCATCGCGGATAAAACGTTTTTTATCAATATCAACCTTCCTTCGGGTGATAAGTATTTCCTCTGCCAACCATTGACACGAGCTTTGATCTTACCAACCAGCGATTCATAGTATGAGATCTTTGCTCTGCCTGGAAAGATTGGACAGCCTAAATAGATCATTGGTAGCAGTTGAATCACACAGCTAGTGAGCCCTTTCAATTGTGCTTGCCGCTACAATGAAATGCAAGAGGAAAGGTACATAGAGCTCTTATGAAAATTTATTTTCTGTCCCTAGCAATCATGATAGAACTCAATAAAATTTATTAGGGATTGGAGTACCTTTTTCAGCCCTCTTGTGAAAATAATAATATCATTTTCAAAGCTCAAATTAGAAACAAGAAGACTAATACGGTCCATGATAAAATCTCTCATCTCACCATTGTGTAAAAGTTTATTCAAACCCCAGGAAAGTACTTCCGCAGCCAAGATGAACAATGTTGGAGATAAAGGATCTCCTTGACGGACTCCTCTTGTAGAAGGAAAGAAACCACATAATTTCCCATTTATAGTAATAGAAAACTTATTAAATGCGAGGCAGTTGAAGATGAGATTCAAAAAATGACTACTAAGTCCAAATTTCCTTAACACCTCCAAGAGAAAAGGCCACTTAACTCTATCAAAAGCTTTCAGCATATCAAGTTTCAGGATCATGTTACCCCCAACACACTTCTTATTCAATGAATGGACTAACTCAGAAGCTAACAATATATCGTCAGAGATGTTTTGACCCTTCACAAAACCCCCTGGTTCGAACAAATCAAATTAGGAAGTAACTTAGCAAGGCGTATAGAAATTAACTTCCCAATTACTTTGGACGAAAAATTGCACAGACTAATGGGCCTGAAATCAGCAAATGTCTCTCGATTTTCCTTCTTCAGAATCAGTACAATCTGAGTGGTTGTGAATTTCGAAAAAGCTATCTCCATCCAAACTGAAGACTGCTGTCCGAATTTCCTCCAGATTTGGAAGCACCGAGAGTTCCTTGTTGGTCTCCTGATCAATCTCTTTCGGTATAGCTGCTATGAACTTTCGTGGGTTTTGTTGACAGCCTATTTCATTAGATAGCAATTCTGAGAAATACTTCACCGCTTCTTGCTCTATCTCCGTTCTATCAGCTAGCAGATTCCCCTCCGTATCCTTTATTATGTCCTTTGAAGAGAGAAGAGAATGATCCCTTCCCCCATGGACGTGCAGCCACCGGTGGTGCAGGGTTGGGTGGCGGTGCAGTAGCCACCATCTTGCTTGCTGCGGAAGCTTGGTTCATGTGGGACAGACGCTAGGGTTTCTAGAGAGTGAAAATAAATAATCATTCACTTTGTCATTAATTTCAGAAAGTCCCATTTTGACTTGCATAAATTTTAAGAAAATAAGTTGACTCACTTTATTTTACACTTAACAGTATAAATTCCTTCAGAAATTTTAACTAATTTAGGAAATGAGATATTCTTTTATGGACAACTCAAAATGGAAATGTGGACATTCAATTCTGGACTTAGGGAGTATAATTTTTTCATCACTAGCCAGCCCCAGGCCTGACCAGACTTGACCTGGGCATGTTACCTTCCTTCAAATCCGTACTTGTCCTCTTTTTAAAAGGGTCAGATAATATCCACACCAATCAGGGTCAGATCAACTCGAATATCCATTGGGTGAGATCATTGTGCCATCCTTACCCAAATATCTTCATCATATCTTGAACTTGAGAACTCCCTATTCCAAATATTATTGTTTATCACTAAGCTAGCAAAGGTTTGACAAATTAATTAACATATAAGTATTCAACATGACATATATATTACAAATTTAGAAGGATTATTCAAAATTGAATGTTACATTTTCTTGACTGAAACTAAAAAAAATATA
>JAOXNR010000570.1:0-10931 GCA_028571225.1 Parsonsia alboflavescens
CCCCTTTCTGCTAAGTTAATAAAATAAAGATGGTACGAAATTAACCTCAGATCCCCTTTAATTAGTTTAAAGGCCTATTACGACTCATTATTTGATTTTTATTAAACATTTAATAATAATTAAATATTGTAATTAAATAAATTTGAACTTGCAGTATTTCGATATAAACTTACTTCTTTAACTATTGTGTCAAATTAAAATCTATTTTAAATAAAACTCGATTGACATACAAAGTTTATGTAAATATTTTAAAATAATTTAATTAAAAACTACAAATAATATAATAAAAACTAATTGTGGAATAATATATTAATATAAATAAAGAAATAATCTTCCAACATATAAGTGAGTCATTATAGGTTGTGATTTTGATGACATATTAAATTGTGTCGATAAAGATTTTTTTTTCACAACACAGTAAACTACATCGAGAAAATCTTTATTTTCCTTACACATATGTATTGGGAAAGGTGTAAACTCTCCCAACATTAGTTTATTATTTAGAAAATACAATCTTTATCACGACACACTTAATGTGTTGGGATTTTTTCTTTTTCCCAACACAAAAGTGAGTAGCCATAATTTATCATTTTAACAACGCATTAGATTGTATCGATAAAGGTTTATTTTTCGTAATACAAAAGGTAGCATTAAGAAATTTTATCTTTTCCTAATACACGTGTATCGATAAAAGTATAAACTTTGCATAATAATAATTTTTTTGTGCCAAAAAAACAAATCCTTTTCGACACACTTTATTTATTGAGAATTTACTATTTTTCTCTACATACTAATGTTGGCATGTCGATAAGATTATGCTGACACATAAGTCTCATGTTGAAAAAAGAAATCCTATCACTACTCATAGTAAATGCATCATCATAAATTATATTTTTCTTGATTTACTATTATTTCAGTTGTTTAAACACTTTTGATGAGACTTCTTTTGCTTACATATACTATGTCACTAAGAAATAAATTGTAACAGATTTTTTTTTAGTGATTATTAGTTTGATTAAAATCATAAATAAAAGTATTTTAGAAAAAAAATTACTCAAAATTTTAATAAAATGATTGTAGTGACATATTCGTACCGAGATTGGACATACGAATTGCGGTTTGCAGGTGAAATCCAAAATGTCCTCAAATTTTTATTTTATTTTGACTACACTCTCCTTTATGTCAGTGACAACAATGCTAATTCCTTTTGGTAATTAAAGTATTACTATGTCTATGAGCTAGAGGTAGAAAACTAAAATGTTAAAAGAAAGTTTAAAATTGACAACATTTTTCTTCATTTAGATACTCAAATAATCATACTGGTGTTTGCTAGATACTTTACCATGAAAAAATAATTAGCTGAAAATGGTCCCCTTTTGTTTTCTTTTCCTTTTTACTAGGGCGGGGTGGTAAAAATAAAATAAAGATAGAAAAATTAAGTAAAAGTTTAGGAATATTGTTATATATTGATTTATTTGTCTAGAATTAATTGTACCTATTCTTATTTTCAGTTGTTGGGAATTAAATGTTTCTTTTCCATAATTAGTAAAAATTTTACAAAAAATTTGCTGCTGGCTAAGAAATTTGCTCTTCATCCTTCAAATTTTTTAAAATTAAAAACCAAGGTCTTGTTGGAGGTTGGTCGAATTTATTACGAAAATGATTGAAAGGACCATAACCCTAACTTGAAAATATTTTGAGAACCATAAAAGGCAAAAAAAAACCCTTTGGAGATCATAATCACTAAAACTTGAAATTTTGGAAGACTAATCTTACCAATTTTTCTAATATTTTCTAAAGTTAAAATATAATATTCAATTTCGATTGAATGAAGGAGTATCATATATGGGACTTCTATTGTATATTTTTATAGGTCCCTCTTGTACTCTAAAGACCTTATAGAAGAAAAACAACATCTTCTCCACCATTATTAAATCTCATCAAAAGGGAATTCAAACTAAAAACAGCGAACCAAAATCTACTTTCACTACCTGATTGTAGGTTTGGAATCTTCTATCCTATCTTTTACACAATTTCAAAAAATATATATACTTTAATTTTTTTTATATATATTTCAAAAGCTAAACTTTAGTGGTATTTTATCTCTTTAGGAACATGTGTGTATTTTTTTATTAGTGATGCAAAAGAGAGTATCAAAGATGGAGTAGAAGGTCCTAAGATCTGATTGCAAGTTTGATCTTAACTGTGTAAATTATGCTAGGTTGAAACCTGCATACATTCATAAATAGCTAATGCGGCTTTAAAAAAAAAAACACTATGCTAATTTCTCTTTTTACATGTTCTTGTGTTTGTCTCCTATTTTTATGGCAAGAGTAAAAAACTAAAATGTAACAAAAGATGGACTCAAGGGCATTTTAAACCAAGTTAAATATTGGGCTTGACCCAACAATAAGTAATTAAAAAGTAGGCAAAATTGTTTGCATATTGAAAGGGACTTTTGGAAAAGAAAAATAAATTAAATTTAGTAATAAATTATTGGATAACTTTTAATATAATTTTTAAATGTTCAAAATAAATTAGGAAAATTTATATTTATTGTGTAGAATTGAATGCATATTGTTATATAACTCAATTTATTGTATTTTAGAAAAAAATATGAATAATTTGAAATAGGTAGAGAAAAAAAAATATATAATACTCTCTCCATCATTATTTATTACTAATTGGGACTACTTTTATTTATCACTAAATATAAATCAATATTATTCATTTACTAAGTATTTTATTGATTTTTCATTAACCCATGTTTTTCCATCATGTTACCCATATGTCTTTCTCTTTTTTTTTAATCACTTATAAATTTGATTAAAATAATAAATAAAGATATTTCTAAAAAAATTACCTTAAATTTGATAAAATAATGATCACCAACTTCTAAATAACCGAAGAAAAAATAGCAACTAACAGAAATGTTCCCTTGAAGAAACTGCTCCACGTACACACTTAGAGGAATTTGTTGTACCCTTGGGTGGATCAACTCAATCATTACTATTGCCTTCTAAAATGAGGACCAAATACAGGCATGACCCATTGAGGTTTTGGATTCATCCGCACTCAAAATCATTTTCTTTACATTCCCATTTAAAATTAAATTTCTTATTTTATCTTAAAAAAAAAAAATATATATATAGATATACTCCTTCCGAAATTTAATATTCTATTTTTTAATAAAATTATTCAAAATTAAATATTTCATTCTTTATTTTTAATTATCCAAAATTAAATATTTTATTTCCTATAAACTTTTATTCAAAAAAAATAACATCATAATATTAAAATACAAGTCAACATTCAATTGAATATTAAAAAAAAAAAAATTCAATTTCAAACTACTCAAGAATTCAATCTTGAACGCAGAAAGTACATATTAATAATACATTAGACAAAAATAATTGACATTGTTCATCATGCATAAAACACATTTTCCGGTTTCCAAATGACAAGGTGAGCTTGGTAGGACCTCCATATAACCATAAATCTAGAAGTTCCAGACATATGAACGAAGCAAAATGGCACTACATGCTATTGAGCTTTCTTGTAAAAGAGAGATCTCATTAAAGAGAAAGGCAAAAGAAATCAAAAAAAAAAAAAAAGGCCTATGTCCAGTTTAAAATAGACCATTGGGTATAAACACTAAGTAAAAGGAACATGCATTAGGAGAAGCAGGTGATCACATCTTCTGGATGATCACTGAATTGGCCAACCCTGCCTGCTCTATCGTCTGGGTTGGATCAGTCAGCGCTTTGGGAGGAAATCCAACAGTTTGCAGATGATATGTCCTTGTGCCTCCAGGTCTTGATGCATCGATGAAGTTTCGTATATCATTAATGGTATGGTGGAAGTTGAAGTGAGCAACCAGGCGGGTACCATCTGCCAGCCTAAGTTGAATGGAGGTGGATGGCAATGATTTGTCTACAACCAGACCCATTTGAGGTGATGGAGCAGTAGTAAGAGGTGCTGGCTCAGCAACTGCCTCAGTTGAAGAAGAACTGCTACCAAGAGTTCGTCCAACACCCTGGAATGCGACTTGGCGTCTCTCAGGTTCCTGAAGGAAAGAAACTTTCTTGTTACATAATCTTAGAAATTTTGGTCGGATCAGTTATTAAACAAAATGATAATCACCCTGGCAAAAGATGTTCATTCTATAAATGCAATAAATTCCTTTTCAAAGCATATCAGTCCTCCCAACTTTATGTTATCCTCTTCTTAGTTTAGCAAGTTTGCCAAGTTATATGAAGTGTCACTAAAGAATATGAAAAATTTAAATAACAGAGATAGACATGATGTAGGCACTAACGGGATAGTTCTCATCTCTCCTTGTGAGATTCACATGAACAGAGGACCTCCTATCTGCTGGCTCCAACTCTTTTGGGCACTCCGACTTTTTAATGCTCTGCAATGAAAAACAACCATATCATCATATTCACTAACACACCCCTTCTACAGAACCCTCTAATCAAACAAAAGAGAAAGGAATAATGAAACTGCAGGAGAAAGCATTCAAGGGAACTTAACAATAAGGACAATTATTTGCAAAGGAAATCAAGCTAACTCACAAGGAATGAAGTAATGAAAATGGATCTTGTAGTTAATGAACAGAGGGAAGAAAAT
This sequence comes from Parsonsia alboflavescens, assembly GCA_028571225.1. NCBI lineage: Eukaryota > Viridiplantae > Streptophyta > Magnoliopsida > Gentianales > Apocynaceae > Parsonsia > Parsonsia alboflavescens. Next base: position 4,633 of record JAOXNR010000570.1, read on the forward strand.
GAAAATTTAACAACTAATGCAGAAAAATAATTGCAACATTTCTATAATTCCCTCCTTTATGCTCTCAGATTTATTACCTCAATGAAAGGAGTATTCTCAGGATCATCCAACCTCCTCAGAGGTCCATCATTAACAGTAAAACCGTTTCTCCAGAAGACAATGTTGTGCACAACCGCCTGTGGCTGTTGAGGAGCTGAAGGGACAGTTTCGCCAGATAGTAGTCTTCCAGTCCCAGTAAAGTTGCTGGAACTTGAAGATGGCGAGACATTTTCTAGGGGACCCTGCAGAGCACCCAATTGCCTTGCTTGATCAAAAATGTCGTCGACTTCATTACCCTTTGTGGGATCTTGCACCAGCATACCACTGCAAAAAAAAAGAGTTACAAAAATATAAAATTTCAAAAAAAATAATCCTTCAAATTCTAAAATCGTTAGAGTAGAAGGAAAGTCATCTGTTTCAAAACATGTGTGCAGCTTTTCAGGCAATTATAAATGCAATGACTCAAAGCATAAATTAAACAAAATAAAAGGAAAACGTTGTTTATTGTTAAACTAAAAACCAAGCGAATGATCAATATCATATGGCCTTAGCTGCTGCTTATACCTTCATAGGCCAAAGAAAGATGGATCCCCATGAGAGAAAGCATTTAGTCAAAATTTTCTCTTTCGGAAGGAGGTGAAGGGTAAGAATTATAACAACACCTCAAGTCAGCTAAAAGGACAAACAAATTACCGTCAAATATCCATCACAATATTAACCAATCAGTTGTTCCAAGTTGCATACTTGAGCACATTGCCAAAAAATAGAAACTTTATAGTTGTCTAATACGTATCATATACATATACTTATATAGATATATATAAATGTAGTGAGAATTTTTGACCTTCAAAACAAGAATCTAATGAATCAAGCAAAATTTTGGCCTACGTAGTAATGCAAAACCACACATTTGGCTCAAGAACCTGAGGAAAAAACTGAAGTGTACCAGATCAATTTCTCTGGAAAGAAAAACTAAAAAATACATCTTAATTGACCTTTCTTCTACATTATCACAACCCTAAAGTTTAACCGAAATGATACCAGGAAAAGGATTCACCATATATCTTCCTTGTAAGTCAACAGAATTAAATCTGTGGATAAATATATCAAGCAAAAACATTTTTTCACCATTAATAAGGAATTCAACTTGAGCCTGCTAATGATTAAAATACCCCTTTGCTATCCGGCCACAAGTAGTAATCTTTTCTTCCCATCTTCTGAGGTGGCAAACATGAGGAAGAAGGGTAAGAAGAGAATGAGATCAACCCCTGTTGCTCTCTCCTCTAGGGAACATAGATCAAAAAGAGTTGCTTGTAAGTTCAATTCACAGTGAATAGCCTGGAGAGTAATCAAGCATCAAATTTCTAAGCTGACATAAATAACCCTGACAGAACAAACACTATAACATGTACCATACAATATATATAAAACTTCTTTCCATGAAAAACCAGTGACAACCATAATTTCTACTCCAGGTTCAAATACAACTCACTATAGTAATATCACACACTAAAAGACTACAACCTGGTCAGTATGAGTGATAAAAAAATCCCCAGGCAAGTGCTTATAAGCTGACAGCCTGAAGCTGTAACTAGAATTCAGTGACCGCTAGTTGAAATAATTTTCGTTCCAATTATATCCAGCGCAAATTAAAGCCTGGATCTTACCACTCAACCAATGCCGAGACCGCAATTGCTGATTAATAATTAAGATATTCCTCAGCCAAATAAATAAGATCAAACCTTTCAGACATAAAAAAAATCAAGCCTCAACTTGGAGCAGCAAAAGCAAGACACAAGCCACTAAGAAAAGAATATATTCACGATTAAATAACACGGTAAGTGAAGGGTTCTCAATCCAATTAATTGTGAGGGGGAAAGAAGTAATTGAGCTAGGGTTAGGATAAGGGAGAGAGAATTGACCTCTTCTCACCACCAGTGTAATACTCTTGAGGAGCATCGGGATCACTGTCGGAATCGTGGCCAGCCGTAGGCCGATTCAAATCGGAGAGAGTCCGGATTTTGCCGCTACCGGACCGGCTGCTGGAGGGCTTTAAGGTTTTCTTGTCACGAGAAGACATAATTAGCTGGTGATTGGAATTGAATTACAACTACGCTGAATCGAATCGATATCTTGTGGATAATTTGGAAATTGGAGAAAGCCGAGAGACAGCGAATATATATAATGATTTGATTCGGTGGATGTCTTTTTACTTTTAGGCTTTGGTTCTCGATTTTGTTTTCAGTTTTCCTGATTGCCAGCGATTCGCAATTACAGCGTGCCTTGTTTTTTGTCTCAAAGAACTCTTAAATCAAGACAAAATTATTGGTTTTCATTTTTACCCGAATTGAAACAATAATTTTTTATTTATCTAAATTTTTATAACATTTTACAATTTACTCATATGTAAAATGAACTTTTCATTCTATTCCTATTTTGACTTATAATTAAAAAAAAAAACAAAAAATTTAATATTTATTTTCCTTTAACGTGCATTTATTATCTTATTCCTCAATATTCAACACATCTAACTGAACCCAACAGCCTATAAAATGAATTAAAAAAACTACAATTAATATTATTTGAACAGAAGTTTTGAACCATAACTAAGAAAATTGCTCAAAGAACCATTCCCTTATAAGAGAAAAAAAAAACCAACTTTTTATTGTGTTCAGTTGTTGATTTTTGTTTTTCGAAATCAAGAAGATGAAAGTAGGGGGTATTCAAAGGTACATTGTTCGGTTTGTTTCTTTGTTATTTTTTTTCTTTGGTGTTTGGAAGCCTGGGTCTGTTCGTTCTGTGTTATTTATCTGGGAGGAGGAAGGAAGGTAGGATTGCAGAGATTTTTGTCGAAGTGAGAAGATTTCGAGATTTGAGAATGGGTTTTCGAGACACTAGACAGTTATATTTCAATACCTATTTAAGTGATTTCGAGACACGAGATAGTTGCTTTCTAGATAAGAGAGGAGTCTTTCAAGACAAGAGAGGGGACTTTCGAGAGACACATGGGGGATTTTGAGACGGGGGCTTTCTAGACACACTTTTGGACTTTCGAGATATGTGATTTCGAGACACACGTATTTGATTTGGAGACGCAATGTAGAAATGGATTACATGAGGATTGTTGTTCATGAGAATTCTCTAATTGGAAGGGTGCGTGCACTGGTCGTACTATCCGATGTGAACTATGAAGATTTGAGATGAACTATGACAAACTTGATAAAGATCGACTTAAACCAATTTGATATACAAATGTTAATTGCTTATAAATTTTGTGATGGAAGTATGAAATTAATAGAGATTGAAGATATGTATGGCATCATGTATTTGAAGAGGGAAGGGGATCCTAAAGTTGTCATTGTGAACAAAATTCAGAGGACTTACGAGGGTGGCATTAGTGGTGATATTGACGGTAATTGTCCATCCGGTCCAAATGATCATGAAAGGGCGGGATTTATTGATGCAAATGATGAAGCGGGGACATCCAGATATATGTGCACAAATGATAATTATGAATTCAATGAAGAATATCTTCACGGCGTTGAGGCTGATAATGATGTTGATGATGATGACAATGGTGACAACAATGACAACTTCCACGATGGGATGAGGCAAGTGATTTCATTTGAGCAATTTATACCGGATCCTTCTACTCACTTTGCAAACATGGTCTGCAATAACGATGAAGAGCTGCATTTTTTGGAAGACGATACTTCCACCATTGGGTTGTATTGGAAAGGATGCAGTCTTTAACAATAAGGATGAACTGGCAACAACAGTCTGTGAATATTCACTCAATAACCGATTTCCATATCATGTGGTACTTTCGAATAAGGGAAGATTTGAGGTATGATGTAAAAATCTAAAAGATTGTATTTGCATGATACGTGCAAATTGTAGAGTTGGATGCCAAATTTGGGTTATTCACAAGTTTGTCTCCACTCACACTTATATCTAAATTGTACAGCAAAGCCAAGACAGAAGTATAAGTTCAACAACGATTGGTCGTATGTATGCTAGTAAACTCGTCAATGCGAATCACCCCCCTAAAAAATGTGATTCAAGACATACGGGAGAATTATGGTGTGAAGCTCGGATACACCAAAGCCCGGTGATCTTTATAGCGTGAAAAAGACATAACCTATGGAACTCTAGAAAACTCATACAGACAGTTACAGTCATACCTTCACATGTTAAACGTGTAATGCCTTGGACAGTGAATAGTATACGTATGTAAGATGAGCAGTTTCTGAGCTCATTCTGTGCATTTGGTCCTTCGATTGAGGGTTTTAAGTACACGAGACCCGTAATTATCATAGATACAACACACTTGAAAGGTGTGTGTGAGGAAAAAATTTATGCAGCTATCTATGCAGATGGAAATGGGTAAACTTTTCCCCTTGCTTTTAGGTTTGGCAAGGAGGAGGGCATCGATTCATTGAAGTGGTTCTTGAGAAGATTCCGAACTACATATGGATTGCGGATGATTTGGTTATTGTATCTGATCGGCACAAAGGCATACTACGTGCAGTGAGGACAGTATATCCTGGGGTCCCACATGTTTTTTGTTATCGACATTTGAAGGAAAATTTAAAGACAAAGTGCAAAAATCCTTAAGTTGCACTTCATTTTAAAAATGAGGTATATGCCTATGACAAGCATACATGTGACCTCTACTTTGGAGACATTAAAGAAATTCATCCCGGAGTTCATCGTTAGTTGGATATTGAGGTAGGACGCTCGGGTTGGTCACATGCATATTGTCCAAACAATTGCTACAACCAAATGACGAGTAATAAAGTGGAGTCTATCAACCAGGCGATCAAGAAAGCTCGGAAGTTGCCTGTTATATCCGCACATGAGTGTTTTAGAAGTTTGTGTCAGATTTGGTTCAACAAACGTAGCGAATCAGTAGCTACAATATCAGATATTATCACCAAGTCAACGGTGGAAAGAATTGAGGAAGAAGCTATGAAGGCCGACCTGGAAAGGATGCGGACTACATCCATTCGAGATAGAGATGAATATGTAGTACGAAATCCATCGAAGGAAGTAAATGTTCTGGTGGATATCGTCCAAAAAACCTGTGGATGTCGGAGATGGAAAGTGGAAGAGATACTTTGCAAACATGTCATTGCTATTGTCAGGTAAATTTTCGGTCTATTTAGTGACTTTTTTGCTAAATTTAAAAGGTCCATTTGAGACATTAGCAGTCCATTTGAGACACAAGTGTCCATTCAAGATTCGAAATCCGAGACAAAACAATTTTTTCTCAAAATTATGTCTCTGTCTCGAAATATCCTTGTCAACTTCTCGAAATATTCATTCGAGACTGGACAATTTTGAGATATATGTCTTCCATTCGAGACATGGTGGTCCAATTTCGAGATTCGATACATAAGTCTTCCATTCGAGATTCGAGATAGAATAATTTTGTCTTGAAATTATGTCTCTGTCTCGAAATATCCTGGTCAACTTCTCGAAATATCCATTCATGACTGGACAATTTTGAGATTCGAGATGGTCTAATTTCGAGATATATGTCTTCCATTCGAGACATGGTGATCCAATTTCGAGATTCGAGACATAAGTCATCCTTTTTTTTTTTTTTTTTAATTCTATAAGAGTGTAATTAGATATTTCCACAACTCATTTGACTTAATTCTTTTTTATACAGAAAATGAGGGCCATTATTACCCTATATTTTTTGGTCATTCATTTGACATAGAAAACTAAGGATGGCATATGCACATTCGATACAGCCTGTGCCCTTATGTTCGCCTTTGAATTCAATTATAGGTATGGATGATGTGGTCGTCAATCCTCCCACTGGCATAAGGTCTGTTGGAAGACCACAAGAGGCCCGCTTTCTCTCTCGAAACGAACAATACCGTCGAAAAAAAACGTGCGTCGTATGCAAAAGAAAAGGACATAATTGTACCACCTATCCAAACGCTCACAACATAGAAGCCCAACATCCTGAAGAAAATGATCCAATAACGACTGACTTAAATCATGAAGTGCCCATATCTGATCCGAATTCCACACAATAATCTTTCGGGAAAAATTTTGTTAACGTTCATGTCAATATCTCCGTGGAGGATGTAGATTTTTATTCCGATAATATCAATGTTGACACGATTGATGACATATAAATATTATTATTTTAACAAACAGTGAATTTGGCATTTAATGTAAATTGTATTTTTGTCATTGAATCAAGGCCACGAACGTCTCTAACTTGTATACGGATTAATATA
>JAOXNR010000571.1:0-10930 GCA_028571225.1 Parsonsia alboflavescens
GAAAAAATACAACGTCGCGAAAGATTTCCACTATTTTTCAGTCAGATGCACACGGTTGGTGCACATAATATAAATCCTATATATATATATATATATATATATATATATATATATATATTAAAACAAACTTCTTAAAAAAAATCATTTTGAATTTCTTTTATTAATCGAGATTCATTATATAATAGTATCCCATATCTTTAAAAATTCTATCTAATCTTGTCTTGTTTAAAGAAAAAAGTTAAGAAATTATCTCGAAAAAATTTACCTAAACTTGAATGTGTAATTAGGGTAAATCGAAATGTAAAAAAGAAAAAGAAAAAGAAAAAAAAAAGAGGTCTCAACTCAATTGCCTAATGAAAAAGCAGTTGAAAATTCTGGAAAGGCTAGCTCATTAAACTACTAGGGGGAATCTCACCATGTAAAACATATATGCATTGCATGGACGAATCCAACCAACAGAATTGACATGTAACTCTAACATAGGAAACATGGAGTGAGGGTAGAGACGTAATTTCAAATCTTGAGTCTTTTGTACTATTTAAGAAAGAAAGAAAGAAAGAAATTAACTGCGGAGAAGAGTGACAGCCGACGAGCGACAACAAAAAACGTCACCAGCAGAGGTACAGTTGGATTGATATATTATCATTAAGCATTATCACCAGTTGTCGCTTATGGAAATGACCGCTTTTACAATTATACTTTCGAAGCCAAATGCTAAAGTGACAACCCTAATCTTCCATACAGATCATTCTCTCCTCCTTGATTTCTAACGTGTGGCAAAACCTTGATCTGTGATTGGTTGTTGCTATGCTCAAGTTCATTAATCCTTTTGCTGTTACATAATCGTATCTGCTTATAGTACAAGCAAAATCTTTTATAGTCAACCAAATCAATATCTTAGATTATGAAATAATCCTAACCTTTTTTTTTATTTTTTCTTTTCTTTCTTTAATCTTTCCTGTGAAAATATATAGATACTAAAATTTTGAAAAATTTACCGCAACAAAATAATAGTATTACATACAATTATATATAACTAATTTTGAGGCACAAGCATGGTTAAAAGCTCAATAGGCAAAATGGGATTTTTTTTTTTTTTTTCTCCCAAAATCAAAGGATTTACACTTTTCAAATTAAACTAGCATTAAGATTAGAAGTGTAAATTATTCGAGTTAAAAAACATTACTCAAGGAGAAAAATTACTGCTTCTGATCTTCACACATATTGTGGAGCTTTTAAATTTGATTCTCATTAATTATCCTTCAAAAAATGGAAAAAGAAAAATGCTCATTATAAGGTGTGTAGCTCATTCCATTTGAACCCTCCTCGTCCCTTACAATGATATAAATAAGTAGGCTCCAGCTTCTTGAAGAAAGAAAAATTTTTAGAACTGTATTACGGTCATATCTTTTAGGATTAGGAATCTTACCCATCACATTAAAAACTTTAATTTTGTATTAATTAACTTTAAAGTTATACATTGGCAAAATGAGTTATGTACACAGTAAAAGAGTGTATATATATATATATATATACATATATATGTATATACACTTTTAATATATATAATGTTACTAATTCTTTATTTATCTATCTTTTAGCTCGTCATCATCAAATAAAGAAATTATCTTTTCAATTAATAGAATAAATTAATTAATCTTTTGAAGGTGAGGAGGAAGCCAGAAAAACATTAGAATAGTATGAATCCAAAGTCTGACAATTCAAGAAACATTTTTGAGGCTAAATCTTTCCAGTACGTCGGCAAAAACTTGATTACCTGAGCAATTAACAATGTAATCAGATTCTTGTGACTGCCCACTGAAGGTGGCCATTTTCAATCATTACTTTTTTCAGCTGCAGCTCTGCTTCTGCAAATAGTTAATTAATACAAACACATATCGCAGCCTCGATCCACGTCTTCTTCAAATCACGGCTTCAAAATCTCCGGCCCTTAGGGTTTTTGTTAGATTTTAGGGTTTCTCTTCGAGTAATTAAACTTAGAATTACAGACTGGCCATATTGAGAAACCAGAACTATCATGACTAGCCAGGAGATCAAACCCAGGCTGAATATATTTTCTTTTAATTGGAATGGGAATTTTATATCGTCTTCCCAATTCATGGAAAAAGATAAATATAAACTCAGAAAATTTACTTAGTAACGGTCAGCAATAATATATACACACACAAAATCTTGTGATAATTTTTCAATTGAATCTATGACCATGTAACAGTTGATTAATAAATTAAATAAGAAGAAGACTTGGTTCATCAAATTTTCAAACAATATGGGAATAGATAATTAGTGGTCTCTCTTTGGCGCAATGAAAAAAATATTGGAGCCCAGAATAGATTAGCCCTCTAGAACCCGGGTTAATTACTTGCACTAGCTACTTAGTGAGTAGGGTAACACATCATAGTGCCAAATTTATTAACCTTGCTAATATGCTTGACAATGATTGCTTTGATGATACTAGTACAATTATAATTAAAAAAATAGAAAAATATTTTAAAAAGCATACTTAATGCTAATAGTACCATTAAAGGAGGAAAAATAATGTGTTGAAGGTAGAAAAAAGATGAGCTAAATTAAAGCACTTTCCCTTGGACCCATCCTATGTCTCCTCAGTAGTCCCCCGGTCCCATGATTTGATTTCCATCTTTCTCCACTGCTCAATTTCTCTCTTCTCCAAAAATATCTTTCCTTCTCAAATTGCACAAAAGAATTCCATTAATCTGCAGAGACAAATCTGATCAAATATTGCCGCTAGCATAGCCCAGCCATGATGTCAAATGACCAAACCGGAACAGGAGAGGGATCATCATCATCAAGATCCGCTGTTGCTGCTGCTGCCACTTCTGCTGCATCTGATATGCATCATCATCATCAAGTGGTGCACAATCAGCAGCAACTGCCGGCAACTCAATTGAGTCGCTACGAATCACAGAAACGCCGCGATTGGAATACTTTCGGGCAGTATTTGAGGAATCAGAGGCCTCCAGTTCTGTTATCTCAGTGTAACTACAATCATGTGCTGGAGTTCCTTCGGTATCTGGATCAGTTTGGGAAGACTAAAGTGCACTTGCAAGGTTGTGTTTTCTTTGGGCAACCAGAGCCAGCAGGGCCTTGCACTTGCCCACTCAGACAAGCCTGGGGAAGTCTTGATGCACTCATTGGACGCCTTAGGGCTGCATACGAAGAGAACGGGGGATTGCCGGACAAGAACCCTTTTGCCAGCGGTGCCATTCGAGTCTATCTCCGGGATGTAAGAGACTCTCAAGCTAAGGCAAGAGGGATCCCTTATAAGAAAAAGAAGAAGAAGAGAAATCAACTCAAACCAAATAATCAGGATCAAACCTCAAACTATCATCAGATGCAGCAGCCATCCTGAATATTATTGCTTTGATGAGAGATCGCCTCCTTAGTAGAATGGTAATTAATTTCCCATAATTAATTTGCCATTATATATATATTATATATATATGAGTGAGTTGCTATTTATTTTTCTAGATCAGATAGAGAGGTTGACAATATATCAACAACTTCAACTGCTTATTAATGTTCTCATTTATAACTGTAAGATACAATTAATTTGTATCCTTTCAGTATATTGATGAACTGTATGCATGTATACCTTTATAATATGTTTTCAAGTAGATCTTCTCCAGGTCATGGTAGAAAACAATTAAAGTGATCCATACTTAATTTCTTGCTAGGAGATCAGGATTTGATCCGCAGAACAATTCAGGATTAATCATTGAAACCCTGATTTGGTATAAGTACTTCTTTGAAGTAAATTCAATTGTTTTGCTATTTTTATTAACCATGGGGGGTGGGGGGGGGGGGATTTTATTTTATTTGCATGAATATTATCATCCTGCTTCATCTCTATCTCTCTTTTAAACACAATTAATTTGGAGATTGATCTTAATCTGTTCACCATTCATATATGGAACTTCATTTTTCATGTTTCTTGTCTTAATTAAAAAACAATTCTCAATTAGGCCTTATAATTTCTCCCTCTCCCTTGTCTATTATAGGATTGTAAGCACTATGCTGTGCTTGCCATGAATGGTAATTAATTATGATAATTGTACTATTATAAGTATCATTATTATATGTGGTGAACACTGTGTAGAATTTTCTTTTTTTAAAAAAAGGGATCATTGCAATCTATGAGTTATAAATAGTATGTGTGCAAGCTTGCATATATAAGATCGATGATCTTAATTGAAAGAAGAAATCACTTTCTGTTTCTTAATTTTGTTTTCTCACTGTTATTCTTTTTTTCTTCCATTTATTTGAGTGTGAATATTGCAAAGCTGGACCTGAATCACACTGTGTTTTTTTTGTCTCTAGCAGAAGATGCAAGAATTCTTAATCTCCTCTATACATTCTTATGAAGATTTCTTTATTATGACAATTAAGTTTTTGACATTTATATCTGACTGATAATCAAAGCATAGTGAACTTGTAATCCACTTCAGTTCTCTGATGTCACATTGATTTGAAAACAATAAATGAAAGCTTTGAAAAATAAAACAACTCCATATAGTACCAATACTCGCAGAAATTTACTGATCCAAAATTAATTACCCTTTTGCAATCTCACTTATGTAGATTTAAGTAGGGTTACTATTTCATGCATCGATCACTTCAAATTAAGTTGAAACAAAACACAGCAGAGTGGGAGAAATGTGAAGAATATGAAGATCATGATTTCATGCTTCTTTAAGTTATGCATGCATCACTATTTAGCTCTTATGAAATTTCCACTCTATTTCATGCTTGCTTGCATTTGGTCTCAAAATTTCATTGTTTCATATGTCTGTTTGGTACCATTAATTTTGATTTTGCTGCATATTGATGAAACTTGTGAAATATTTTGATCCTGAACATGAATTCTGTCTTTTTTTCTTTTTATATTTTTTTTAATGTTTATTCAGAGTAGAGTTGGAGTGAAATATATGATGACAGGTTTTCTTATCTTTACTGTTTCACTGATCATTTAATTAAGAATTTTCTTACATAAAAACTCCAACTCAATGTGAACTTTGTCATTCTCTCCTTTGAAAGGATCTTATAGGTTCTGTTTATATTAAGTAATTTACTATTTTAGGGCACCATGAAGATTGGCCCTTCTTGCATCACATGGGCTAGAAGGAATTTGATGGGGCAAAAATTGCATACCACCTCGTACTACATGCAAATACCGGCCGGATCAATTATCTCACTCTATATATATATGTATCATGAAATTACCAGTAAAACTGTGGAATTTTTTTCCTGTAAAAATTGGTTAAATTAGCATGAGAAACATTAGGGGATATTTCAGCCAAAAAGGCCCATTATTAAAAGTCAAAAGATATTTATGAAAACATCAACTTTCTTATCTTGGCAAGCTTTTCCTTGATATAAGACTGATTAAGAGTAGGTAAAAATAATTTTATACATAAATTCCAGGCAATATATGAATTTATAAACATATACATATATAATTTCTTATATGGGCACCCTTAATATAAATATATATAATTATAATTAATTAATTAGTTTAAATTCATACATACATATATATATATATATATATATATATATGAACAAATTTTTTTTATAGAGATCAAAATTCTAGAGCAGTAATTCTAAATTTTTTTCCTCGGTTGCAGGAAGTAAATGGTCTGCTAATTTGGCCCTTGGGTTTCCATAAAAGGAAGAGATTAATCATCCTATTCTTGCAATGTCGAGGCCATTGATCTCAGGTTCTCCTTTGGCGAGAGATGGTGTATTCCACTTGATCTATACGTATGTGTTTTTATTGTAGTATAAAGTACTACTGGCATATTATTTTTGGACTTTTCTGATTAGTAATAATGGCAGATAGGTCCTGATATGGATTTGATATCAGGTTGTCATAATAATTCAAACTTTTTCATATTTTCCTTTTGGGACATAAAATAATAGTTTTCCCCCTCTCCTCTAGTTTCGCATAATTTTCCCTTGACTATTTTACATTTGGTCCACTAAAATAATTATAAAAGTCGTAAATTCAGAGTGGGATTAGATTGAGATGTCTATTACTGGTTAAATGAGTTGAGTTGAACGTCACGAATGATGTCATGTTAATATTTTGAGGGTTAGAAATGTCATTCTACTTGTTTTTAAATTTAAACATTCATATGAAAAAGGTCACACATAACTTATAAATTAATTTAAGATTATTTCAGGTTGAACACTTCTTTTCACACTCTTCAATTTGTATTTTTGGTCTTCTATAAATAGAAACTTTCCTGCATCTTTGAATTTAGCTTTATATTTGATATACATCACCTTCATTTAAATCATATATACTTGCTATAAAAGGAATTGAACGTTTTGTTTTGATTTGATAGAAAATTAAAGAATAAAGCTACTAATTTATCTTTCTCATTAACTCAATTATTCATGATAGTTTTTGGGCAAACGGATGTAAATGCTTAAAGTTAAGAAGGTTATTGGTGAGATTTTATATTGAAAATTTACTTATTTTAAGATGAGATATTCAAATAAAGATACTCCCTCCGTCACTAAATAAAAAATCATTTTAACTAACTTTTCTTGTGACTAATTAGTATAAGTCATTGTTATTAGTTAATTATATAATTGATGATATTTTTTCTATATTACCCCTCTAATGATGTTTAAATTATTAAAAGGATGATGACATTTTAGGAAAGAAATAAAATTATCTAAATTTTTGTAAAATGAAGGTTAATGACTTATATTTAGTGACGAGGGAAGTGTATACTTTATAGGATACATGAACATGCTGAAGTTGTTCTTTTAAATTCATGCAAAAATCTAACTCCATTTTAGATAAAATATAATTTTTAACACTATCATTTTACCTAATTAACTCAAGGCAAACGATGATCTAAACATATATTTGATTTTTATATATTATTATATATGAAATCCTTGGGTAACTCTGAAAGAATCACACTCAAAATACCCAAATGAATAGGAAAAATAAATAAGGGTCGAAAAGGCAGCCGAAACAATTCCATCGTGTTCACAAATCAAATTAACCATCTTCTTTGTCCTCGATAGAAATTATTAGGGATGTTCGAATCCAATCGAATCAATTGAATCTAATTAAGTCAAAATTGATTATATCTAATTATTTAATTAGATTAGTTGTATGATTTTTTGTACAACTGATTAAGTCAGTTTGGCTTGGGAAATAGATGATGAAAAACCGATTACTTTATATATTTACGTTATTATATATCATGTAAATATTATATTAAATAATAAATATATTTATTAAGTAATAAATAATAAAAAAAATTTTTTATGTAAAATATGATTTAATCAATCTATAATCCAATCCATTCAATTGGATCGAACAAAATATGGAATGAATTAGATAATTTTTTATTTCAATTGGTATAATCAGTTCAGAATGATTGATGGACACATCCAATCAAAATGAATCAATGAACAAGCTTAGAAACTATAGGTATAAATATATATATATATATATATATATATATATATTTATACACCCGTCCCCTTGAGGATCAATAATGACATTTTACCTATTCTCGATATATTTCGAACTTGAGATCTTTATATTCCAAGTGTTGTTGTTTACAACTAATGAGAATTCGATCCAAAATTTGAATCCATGCCAAGCAAAGGAACAAATGCATTTGCCTCTCCTATCCCTTTTTTTGTAATTATTCGGTTATCGTATTTATATCTTCATATTTTATCGGGTGAGTCTATGCTTGACGGCAACCTTCAACATTTTAATCCCTTAAAGACTGTATTACCAATTGAATACATATATATATAAATATATATATATATATATATAAAACCTTCTTATAGAATCTTATGAATAGTGCAAAATTTTTTTAACCCCATGCACAAATTAAAATTATAATTTGAATCAACTTAAAAAAATAATTAAATTAAATAGATCGTTTCCTTCACTCTACAATATTTAAGAAGATCCTCCAAAAGAAATCCTTGGGATATCTAAGCAAGGCCCTACTTGATTACAACTTTAGAGAATCTTTTTAACTTTTCCCTGATGTAGACGGTACATCTTCCCCAAATTATTAAAAGAGATTTAAACAAAATAGAGGGAAAAAAAAAACTTTTATTGCGTATTTTTTTTCCAGTACTATATATAAAAGTTTATATTTATATATATATATATATATCTTAATTCTAATTAACCCTCTTTTTCTTCAAACATATAAATATTTTCCAAGTTTTTTAGTCCTAGAAATTTGCCACTTTCTGAATAAGCATTTTAATAAATTTAAGATAATTAATTAAATTATTTTTTGAGCATTCCTTGAAAAGGAGAAATTGATTCTACCTTTCAAACCTGCCATCATGCGTTCTCTTATCCTTTCTCTGGTCCTAATGACGACCCAAAGAACGGGAAAACAGCAAATAAATTTTAGGGAAAGCATTCTTTTTGTCTCATTCTTGAAAGGAAAACGGGTCCAGCCTTCGTTGCCACCCACATAGAAACCACAAAAAAGAAATTTCTTGTGAACTTTAACTTTTGAAAGCCTACGGGGATTAGGGGCCAACCTTATGTGTAAAGTTAGCTTTTGAGGAGAATAATATTTTCTTTCGCCTTGATATCCAGACTTTTGCCACTCAACTAAATTACTCGATTATTCTTATTTTAACACACTTGATTACTTTCTAAATAAATAAATAAATATATTTTAATTTAATGCGAAATTAATACTCAATAAGATTTCAATTAATAAGATCATTTCAATAATGTAATACTCCCTTTGTCATGAATTGAAGAGTGTCCACATTTCTATTTTGAACGGTCAACAAATGAATGTCCCGTTTTATAAATTAGTTAAAATTTTGTTGGGTTTCAAATAATGAACTAAATCACCTAATTTTCTTAAAATTTGTATAATTCAAAATAAGACATTCAGTTTTGAACGGAGAGGATACTAAATTTGCCCTCATTAATCTGGTCAAATGGTTATTGACTGAACTTTTCAACGGTTTTCCCCCCTCAAGAATATTATTAAAAGGACCTAATTGTCCAATCGTAAAGAAATGTAGCCAAAAAATAAGGTTAAAGACTGAAATGCACAACTAAATAAAGGTTAAATTTTAAACCATTCAATCTATATTAATATATAAAAGTAGTCCTCAAAGTACGTGAGGTTGACAAGTGTGGAAAAATCGATTATTTTTCTCTCTAGTTGCTAGATAAACTCTAAAATATTTCATAAAAACAGATAATAACGAGAGAGTCTCATGATATTTTAAAATATAAATATTTATAAAAACCATCATTATCTGAATTCTAGTTATATTTTGAGACAGAACAATTATTTCACATTACCAGACTAAGAAGCTCGAAGAGAGAAAAGCTTGTATAAAATTGACGAACCATAAACCTAAAAACTCATACTTTTCTCTATCAACACCTTTGACTAAGATTAAATGTGGTATCTATTCTTATCAATTTAATATTTGATACTTGGATCATTGATCCACATGATATTAACTTTATTATTTTTATACGGAGAGCCCATTGAATAGCTTGCTATTCGGGCTTTTGTATGTTTTTATTAAATAATAATAAATATTCAATAAATTCAATGCATACAATATAATTTATAAATTAATTTAAAAAATCAATAATAAATCATGAGTTAAAATTATACTTAATGGTCATGATTAATTTGGACAGAAAGAATATATGATAATTTGGAAGGATAGAGGATGACATATTAATTATATTATTTCTTGGCACGAAAAAAACTTTATTCAACTTCTTTAAGCAAAAACTAAATTAAAATACAATATAATTTGAAAAAATATAATAAACCAAATTTAAAAAGAACCATATTTACTTATATGAATTCAATTAATTAATTGAAATTTTCTAACAAGTAATTAAAAAGTATTTCTTATTTTAGAATTTTTAATTTAAGAAAAGACATTAATTTGAACGGGTAGTGGGTAACACATTAAATTATCTTTTTTTATTAATATTTATATTTATAGTTTTTAATTATTTTTTACTTTATACAATGATTATTAATGTCTTCATGCATATTACGTTGATTTTTATCTTGAAGTCAAAAGGATTTTAAATATTTAACTTTAAAATATTTATTGTAAGTATATATTTTTTTTAAAAAAGTAGATAATTATAGAGAATTTTTGAAAAATTATTTTGGATAATATGAAGAATTTTAAGAGTTTTGTTGATTATATATAAGGAGATTCTACTAAATATTAGTTTACAACTGTAAAACAGTCCAATAGAAAGTGACAGATTTCAAACTTATTGCACAGATCTCAGCATATCATCTAAGTTTTAATGAGTTGCTCCAAATTCAAGAACTATGCAATAGAATGTACATAAAAGTGTTTCTTTCTATGATGGATTGTGATTAGATGATATGGATCTCAACATATCAGCTCGCTTGAAGAGACTGCTCAGGAGCAAAATGACCTCGTCTCTGAATCTTGGTTCAAGATCAATCGTCGAAACAGCTTCTGGAGAGTGGAGAGGAGAGAGGTGTGCTCGTGAAGCTGCGTTTTGAAAATATCTTATGAGCCATAACAAAAACAACGTCGTCTGAACTAACAGTTGAAAGTTTGAATCTGTCAACTTGCTAATGGGCGCACATGGTACCAAGTGCGGTGAAGCACTTTGTAGAATCTAACTATATATATATATATTTACGGTTTTGTTAAGATGCGCTCCCGGAGCGCGCCTTAATGCTCATTCCAACCGTTACCGTAACGGAATTCTTGTTACAGTGCTCATGTAGCCTACCAAGCGGAGCAAGAATTCCGTTACTGTAACGGTTGGAGCGCGTCTTAGCAAATCTGTATATATATATATATATATATATATATATATATATATTTATAGTCT
>JAOXNR010000572.1:0-10929 GCA_028571225.1 Parsonsia alboflavescens
TTGGACCTTATTGCATGTTATGCTAATATGTAAAAATTACTTATTTAGATTATAATATTTTACACTTTTTCTCAGAACATGATAGCCTTTTTGGGCATAAATCCCAACAGGTACAACAACGACAGTACAGAGTATGCGATAATAACCGAGTAGCCGACAGCACAGAAACAAAAAACAGTAGTGACTGCAGTATAGAGTAGCCGATGGCGATGGCAGCAACAGAAGTTGATGACTTCAAATGACAGCGGGCTACTGCAACTTCAGCTGCAGCTACGACATCGATAATTTTTGCAACGACAATAGAGTAGAAGTAGAAGCGACTATGGTGTGGTCCGGAAGAGTAAAGTGGCGGCTTTGAGGAGTGATAAGTGAGAAGGGTTGTCTTGTTTGTGACTAGAGTTGTAAGAAGAACAGAGTGTGTAAGAATGATTATGTAATTGGGATAAAAATTTAGGGTTGAAATTACTACCGTTAGATTAAAACAGATCTAACGACTGCTGGTTAATCTCTAATGATATATGTAAATATATAAATATATATACATATATATAAAATATATTTTTTAACATATATAATAAGGGGGTCGGGTCCTAAATGGGTCTAGAATAATTGGTACTAGGATTGGGTCCAATTGTAACAGTACTTTCGGATATGCATTAGGTAAGTGTTTGGGCCTAAAAAAAGAGGGATCAGACTCGAGTTAAACGGGTCAATAGGGTCCACTCCCAAGTAATTTTCTACCATTTACGGGCCTAAACACAAGAGAGCAACGATGTAATATATTGCACATATTCTTGGGCAATTTGAATGGGAGATAGCTTTCAATTGACGGGCCCTACTGCCAATCATGTCTCAATTTTCATTTTTTTTTCATTTTTGTTATTTTTTATTGGGTAAGTATTTCCAAGCACCCTTGAACTTTTTCAAAATTTAGTTTTAATCCTCTAACTATGAATCATCTGATTTTAACCCTTCAACAATGAAAAGTTATAAAAATGGATCCTTTCGTCCATTTTGGACTTTAAGCCCTGATGGAAGATCATCATGTGCAATTCAAGTGCCAATTTCCAAGGGTATTATAGTCCTTTGAATTTTTCTCTTTTTTCCCCTCTTCTTCTAAACCAAACAAGTTTTTTTGTTTTCTTTTCTTTTCATCCATTTTGTAGGAAAATTTGATGCCAAAGAAATCAAAGTACAAAAATACAAAATCAAAACTACTCTATAAAAGGTGGAGTAAAAAAACAAATAGGTTGGTGACTTAACAATCTAGGAGTCAATGGAACAATCTGTGGTGGTAATGGAATCTTAAAACTTAAAGGAAAATTTGACGCCAAAGAAATCGGAGTAGCTTTGTACTCGTTCTACCCCTTTTGTCACCACTCCCTTTTTCCTTTTGTTACTACCTTCAACCAGATCTAGGCCTAATTGTAGCCTTTGTACTAATTGTCACCCTTCGTCAACTTCAGCCTACTCACTCTACCCAGACTCTCGAGCCCGGTCCAGTTCACCACCACCACCCCTGCCATCGCCTCGCTGTTGTTCTCTTCATCCCTCTATTGACCTCTTCCCTCTTCTTCACGCACCTCAACTTATAGCTGTGGTAGCTTCCAAATCTGTGAAAACTAGAACCGGATTTGTTCACCTTACCCCCTCCATAAAATCCTAAGCTCAGCCCTCCCTTCCACCTCTTCTTCTCTGATTTATCCCTTTCTTTATTTCCCATCCCATTCCAACCTAAAATTCCAATGGAGCTAGGTTGCTACAGTGATGGCCACTGTAAAATCAAAAAGGAAGAGGAAAAGGAAAGAAGAAAAGGAAGAGGAAAGAAGAGAGAAAAAATTGGTGGACAAAATTTCCCTGGGAAATTGGCACATGAATGACACATGAGGGTCTTCTGTTAGAGCCCAAACTGGACGGAAGGGAGGGCTAAAACCCAAGAATTCATAGTTGGGGGTAAAACCAAATTTTTGGAAAGTTTACGAGTATCTGAAAATAATTATCCTTTTTTATTTGTGTTTTTTTCTTTCTTCTTCTTTCAACTTAATTTCTCTATTTCTTTTCTTTTCTATTTTTGTGAACTTGGAATTTTGTATTTAATGATTTTTTGTCAGCTCACTGTTGACTTCAAAATCTAGTGACATTTTTTAAAAATTTGATCAAAGGGACCAAAATGACTAACCATAAATTGTTTACGGATTATAAAGGTAAAAAAAAAACTTTAAGGATCGTAGCTTCCAATACGTTAGAATTTGAGGACTGAAATATACAATAACTCTTATCCTATTATTAAAAAAAAATGATATATTTTAAAAATATCAAATTAATTTAAAATAAATTAACATTGAAATTTTTTTTTTCGAAACAACAAAAAATTAATAAACTCATAAAATTTTATTATAGCAGGACATGGTACGTAAAAGAAAATTAAGTAATAAAAACTACGAGAACATAATATTAAAAGGGATAACCACTCTTATTAAAATAACATGACTAAATAATATTTATAAGTTTATATATATAAATAATATAATATATAGTCTTAATAATTAAATTAACTTTATATGCAGCTATATATGTATAGATATTCAACTTTTTATATTAATTTTAAAAAGTTATCAAATATTTGTTGACCTGTAAAGAAAATACAAATTCGTATCCCTTTTTTTTTTTTGGAATGATATAAATATAAATATATATATATATAAATATAAATATATAAAAATATATAATTATATAAATTGTTCAATTTTGTTGAAAATTACAATTTATTTATAAATTTTTAACAGTATTTGGTCTAGCCTCTCTCTCGTACATCGACTATTCCATTAGAAACTGTGACTTAGCAAGGTTAGAATCTGTAGAATGATCGAGTCAAACTCATGATTTGCATCATGCAATCCTCACCTCTAACACACTAAGCCACATCCCTGGGTGCATTATTTTTGTTTATAGGTGATGAACAGCTTACAAGTTGGTATTATATGTTATCAATATATTTTGAACTTATTCAGAAATAAACACAAACACAAAAATACTATGGTGAGTAACAGAACTCACCTTGTGGAATGCTTGCATGTATAATTGACATAAAATTGACCTTGTGAATACACATGGGAACATTCTATAAAATGAGTTTTATTGCTCACACTAATATATATATATATATATATATATATGAATGGAATTATAAATTTTAATAAATTACAAATTATTTAAAAATTAGTCAAGAAAATGAACTCTTTTTGTTATCTAAGTACTTGCCTTGCATTCAAAGGAACCCAAACACTTAGCTTTTTTTATTGCACTTAAACGAGCCTGAGCTTTCTAAATGTTTAACTAGTTGAGCTCAAACTTTAATTTTAAAGCTCGGGAGAGCTCAAGCCTAAAGAAGAGTAAAGGAGCCGAGCTCGAGCCTGACAGATTTGAGCTTGACTCGTTTACAGCCCTACTCTTTCCTGAAGAGCACTAATATAAGTTTCATGGTTTTCTTCCTTGGTATGTTGATATGGCTAATTATATTGTGACTATTGAATTACCGTCTGAACTATCAAGGTCTCAAAAAGATAAAATTTGGAGTGGTGCTAAATACTACTTATGGGATGATCATTACTTGTTTAAAATCTATTTTGATAATGTGATTTGTCGTTGTGTGCCTGATAATGAAATTGCATCTATTTTAGCATTTTGTAAGCCATATGAAGTCGGAAGTCATTTTAGTCCTGAAAGGACTGCCCATAAAGTTTTGGAATATGGATTCTATTGGCCTAATTTGAATAAAGATCTATATTTGTATGTTAAAACATGTAACAAATGCCAAAAAGTTGGAACCATATCTAGGAGCAAAGAGATTCCAATATCTAATGTTCTTACTTATGAAATATTTGATTTATGGGGAATTGATTTCATGGGGCCTTTCAATCTTCTTTTAATCGTTACATATTGCTTGCGGTTGACTATGTGTCTAAATGGGTAGAAGCTAAAGTTACAAGGACTAAGATGCTAAAGTTGTGGTTGATTTCATAAAAGGTAACATTTTTAACGGATTTGGCACCCCAAAAGCTAAAATAAATTATATAGGTACTCATTTTTGCAACAGGAGACTTTGTTTAAATGTTATCATGTTCAATATAGAGTTTCTACTGCATATCATCCACAAACTAATGGCCAAGCTGAAGTTTCTAATAGAGAAATTAAGTCCATTCTTGAAAAAGTAATCAATCTTAATTGAAAAGATTGGAGTTCACATTTGGGTGCTCTATGGGTTTATGGGACTACATTCAAAACACCTATTGGCATGTCTCCATATAGGTTACTTTATGGTAAAGATTGTCATCTTCCTATGAAAATTGAACATAAAGCATATTGGGCTATTAAACAGTGCAACTTTGATTTCTCTAATACTTGTCATTATAGAAAATTGCAAATTCAAGAACTTGAAGAGATAAGGAATGATGTTTATGTTAATGCATCAATTTTCACAAAGAAGACAAAAATCTATCATGATAAATTCTTGTCTCATAAAGACTACCTTGTTTGTCAAACGGTATTGCTTTATATGTCTAGACTTATGTTATTTCCTGGAAATTAGATGTCAAGATGGATTGGTCCATTTGCTGTTACTAACATTTTGCCACATGGTGTAGTTGAGGTTTGTAGTCTTGAAACAAGTAAAGTGCTCAAGGTCAATGGACATCGTCTCAAACCATTCTATGAAGGTTTTGAACCCCATATAATAACTATAATGGACCGTGAGATGCCATCATATGATGAACCTTAAACGGAGGTATAACGTCAAGCCAAACGATGTTAACCAAAGGTGTTTTTGGGACACAACCCAAGAATAAGATTTCTTAGCTTAAATTCTAAATTTCTTTTCATTTAGTAGTTATTTATCAATTTTAATATGTTTAGGATGTAACCCCATTTCGAATTTGTAGGAAATAATCAAAACGGAAGCTGTGCACTGGACCGCACAAGGAAGCAAAATCCGATCACTGACATTGCACCGAGTGCAGGACCAGATTGCCACTAGACAGAGTCTTAAAAACTCATGAAACATACATCCAATGCCAAACAGAGCCAAAATCCTATTTTTTATTCTCTTTTCCCTTCTTTTCTTTCATTCTTTCCTTCTAAAATTCAAAATTTCTCCCCCAACCCCCCCTTACAAAATCGAAACCCTAGCCCTCTAAATCTCTCAATCCTTCGTCAAAATTTCCCATAATCATGATTAAAATCTTTCTTATCTCTCATTAACTTCATCCCCCATCATCAATCTTCACTTTTCTTTCTCTTTCTTTACCATTCTCACACCTATTTTTACCTCTCAACCCTAAATTCCAAAATTCATCATTCGAAGAGTTACTTGGTTCAACAAATAGCAAAGGAAGCTTTGTAGAATTGTTCTTTAACCCTCTTTCATATTTAGTTTTATTGGTTTTTATTAGTTTGTTATTGCATTGCATTTTGTTGAGATTGTTGGAGGTGAATGGGCATAGATTGATTGGTGTTTGTTGTGCTGATTCCCTGTTTTTGCATTGTCTTGGTTTTCTTGTGCTATAGGGAGCTCAAATTTGTTGTTAAATTCACTTATTTCTTGAAAAAATTTGAGTGCACACCAAGTGTTTGTGAAAATGCCTAGGAAAGAAAAAAAATCTAGAACATCTAGAAAAGAAGCATCTACACAACCACCACCTAATTTATATGATCACACAAGTTTTATCTCTTTTGAAAATCAAAAATGGCTTGACAAACGAGCTAATCAGTCATGGATATTTGAGCACAAAGTTGATGAACCACGTGAAGCACAACTTACAGTTACTCCTTGCTTTTGCATCCTTGGTTGGGAATCTATCATAAATCCTCCTAACTTGTTCTATCCAAATCTAGTTGAAGAGTTTTATGCCAATATATCTAATAAATCCTCTCTTGAACTTGAAACTATAGGCACATATGTTTGGGGATTTCCTATTCATCTTGATAGAGAGACTATTGCTCAAATTTTCCATCTCCCTGATTTAGGCCATTATCCTTCCCATTCTAATGAGACAGTGCTTTCGGATGAAGATCTTAATTTTAACACAGCACGACATGATTTAGGCTTAGTCTATTATGGAGCGGGTAAGGATTAGACACCCTATACACTTTTTGTTAAGCAATTAGATGGAACACGCCGTATTCTTACATAATTGCTTAATCACAATGTTTTTGCAAAGGCTTCTTGATTGAATGAATTGCTTTACTTGGATGTTTACATTCTCTATTGCAAGAAAAACGGATTAGGTAATCTTTTCGGAGTTTCTTTACCTGCTATCTTAATTCGTAACATGCTTGAGATTGCTCACACTAAACAATGAGTTAATAAGGCTTTTTGTTACCCATTTTTCTTAACCATTATCTTTCGAGCCTTTCATCTACCTCTTGAGGATATTACAGGTTCCAAATCCAAGGCTATTATCAACACTGTTACCATGAGAAATCTTAAATTTTCTCGTGGTGATGATGGTATATGGCATCATGAGAGCTTTTCTTTCTTACACCCTCAAGAGGATCAACTCTGGGAGGAAGAGGAAACTAAAGCCATGGAACAAGGACGACATCCACAAGACTTACCTTAATCTTCTGTTGGACCAACTTTTTCTAGGTCGCACCAATCTACTAGAGAGATGTTGCATCAAGTCCTTGCCAATCAAGAAGTCATGCAATCCCATTTACACAACATGTTATTCAACTCAATCATAGGCTTGACTCCTAGGATCTCATCCTAGATTCCTACGAGGAGCTTCTTCGTGAGTTCTCTCATAGATGGTGACTATATCTCCTCCCTCCTTTTATTTTTCTTTTTCTTATGTGTCTTTAGTGTCATTGAGGACAATGTCAACTCTAAGTGTGGGTGTGTGTGTTGTCTTTTATATGTTGTTTTTTGTCATGTTTTCATTTTGTTAGTTTGCTTTGTTTGCCCTTTTCTTTCATTTTGCATGTGTTTATTCTCGCTCGTGATATTTTTAATGTTTAGAATAGTTTGTTTTTTATGTTTTTGTGGCTAAGGATATGATTAGCAATCTTTGCATTTAGATATGAGAAAGTTGAAACTTTTTGTATTTGATATTGTTTGAACTTTTTTTCCTTCTACAATAACAAATAACTTTTTGAACTAAAATTCACACAACTTTACTAGTTGAAGCTTGAAAACATAATTTTGAATCTTGCATAACCTTTTAAAAAACAATTTTTTCTCATAAATAATCTTCATGATTCTTTTCTATGCTAAAAAGAAGGATTGATTGAAAAAATTGTCTAGATTTGGAATTTCTCTTTTAACCTCATTCTTATCACTCTAGAACCTATCCTTACACATGCTTGAGGCGAAATCCATAGAAATGCGGTTACCTCGGGGATGACATAAGGCCTTATTTGACTCGTTTGTGCCTTTCTTTAAGCCTACTCTTTTACATATATCCCTTGGTACTTATTTGAGCCAAAATGAGAATAGTTTTCTAACTATTCTATTCCTTTGATTTTAAACCTTGTTATTTACTTTTCTACTCTATGTTTTAATTGTTTTTAAGAGAATAGTTACCGTGTTCTTTTGAACTCATTTTTACAAGAATTGCATGTTTGATGAAAAGTGAGTAATTGAAAGAGAATGAAGGATACAAAGAAAAGTTATGAATGAAAGAAAAGCAAAATTGAATGTGCTTTGATTTGTATAAAAAATAGAGTATGATTAAGTGTTTAAAAAAGAAGCAAAAAAAGAGAGAAAAAATGCTCTATTACAAAAAAGTAAGAAAGGAAGAGCAATAAAAGGAGTTGGTGAAAGAAGAAGATTGTTGATTCATTTTGATAACATTTGTGATATGATTTGTGGCCTAAATTTTTGAATTTATTTATTATCTCATATTATAAATTTGCTTATCCTTATCCTTCATTTGTAGCCAAGTCCAAAAGCCTAACATTACTGGCTAAAAGTCCTATTTGACCTAGTAGACTTGTTTCTATCATCAGGGGAAAGTTTGTGGACTGACAAGCTTATTGTTGTGATTTCTTCTTTAAAGGTTTTTTGTGTTATTCTTTATTGAGATAGTTTGATTGATGGACCTTATCTTTGGTTTGATTCAAATGATTTTCAAAACTTGAAGATTAAAAGATTTTTTTTTTTTTTTTGTTATGTTGGATAAAGAATTGTGTATTTCTTACCTAAATTATGTGAAGTTGTCACAAACTTTAGGCACTTTTTTTTTTTTTTGTTTCAATGGGATTTGTGGTTTGGTGAAGAAGGGATAGTGACTAATTAAGCATTTTGGTTTCATGTCCTGTGTTTGATTTGGAGATTACAATATGAGGCCTTATGTTGTTATTATTATTGAGGATTAAATACAAATTTCTTGAGGAAAACCAAAAGTCTAAGCATGGGGGAATGATTTGTACATAATTATGCAAAGTTTTATATCCTTTTGATGTCATTATTTTATGTAACTTAATTATGTTGTTTTAGATATATTTTACATCACCATACTTGATTTTTGATTGTAGGAGTTTTTGGTTGAAAAGTGCTCGGAGAATTATCAAATTGGCACGAGAAACACGACCAGGGAGTAATGAAATGAAGCAAGAGCTCCCTAGCGAGCCATCCGGCACCTAGAACGAAAGGAAGAGCAATAAAAGGTGTTGGTGAAAGAAGAAGATTCTTGATTCATTTTGATATAATTTGTGATATGAGTTTTGGCCTAAATTTTTTAATTTATCTATTCTCTCATCTTATCAATTTTCTTATTCTTATCCTTCATTTGTAGCCAAGTCCAAAAGCCTAACATTACAATCTAAAAGTCCTAATTGACCCTAGTAGACCTGTTTCTATCATTAGGGGAAAGTTTGTGGACCGACAAGTTGATGATTGTGATTTCTTCTTTAAAGGTTTCTTGTGTTATTCTTTATTGAGATAGTTTGATTAATTGACCTTATCTTTGGTTTGATTCAAATGATTTTCAAAACTTGAAGATTAAAAGATCTTTTTCGTTATGTTGGATAAAGAATTGAGTATTTCTTGCATAAATTATGCGTTGTCATAAACTTTATGCACTTATTTTGTTTCAATGGGATTTGTGGTTTGGTTAAGAAGGGATAGTGATTAATTATGCATTTTGGTTTCGTGTCTTGTGTTTGATTTGGAGATTACAAAATGTGGTCTTGTGTTGTTTGTTGTTGTTATTGTGGATTAAAGACAAACTACTTGAGGACAATAAAGAGTCTAAGCAGGCGGAATGATTTGTACATAATTATGCTAAGTTTTATATTCATTTGATGTCATTATTTTATGTAACTTAATTTGATTATGTTGTTTTAGATATATTTTACATCACCATACTTGATTTTTGATTGTAGGAGTTTTTGGTTGAAAAGTGCTCGAAGAATTATAAAATTGGCACGAGAAACACGACTAGGGTGATGAAGCGGAGTAGAAGCTTGCCAGCGAGCCATCTGGGGCCTAGACTCACATCGGACCGAGCCATCCGGTCATGTCAAACACAGCACTTGATGCTCTCTGCAATGGGGCAAAAACTTTGAGAAATTGATCGGGTGCCAGACAGCCCTAGACGGTGTCAGACAAATGTTGACCATGAGCAACAATTTTCTTTATTAATTAGAATTTGATTATTTTCCTAAACTAGTTCATTTTGTATTTGATTTTTATTTTATTATCAGACCTCTATTAAGTAATTACTTATCCATAAGGAGTCTCTACTCCTATATAATATGTTATTTTTCATAGTCTTAGAGACACAACTCTAGATTGATTTCTTGAGGATTTTCGAAGATAAATGGCAGATTTCTCTCTCTTTTCTTATATGTTCCTTGGTTTTGTTATAATGTCTTGTGAGTAGTTCTCTTTTGTTAACAAGAACATGAAGTAGGTTATTTTGATATGTAGTTATGAGATTTGGTTTGTTTTTCTATTAAAGATTTGATATTTATTATTAAATATTTGTGCGATTTTTGTTTTCATTTTATTAATTGTGTTTATTAACTTAACATGATCACCTAGATAAATTTGCATGATTATACTGTTAGGATTTAAATATTATCGCTAAGATTGATAAATCTAAAAATAACAATTATTGTTTATATTTGGTTTGGCTACAACTGTATTTGATAATAGAGAATTGTATAAATCACATTGCATGAATTAAAACTACTTTGTTTATATAATTTGACGTTGGTGATGAATTCATGCTTATGCAATTTAATTGATTACATTTGTTGTTCGCTATAATGTAGGTTTAATTGATTAAATTAGGGATTTTATTTGTCATTACAAGAAGTAGATCTATTTAAAGGATATGCATTTGAGCATTAAGAAAAATTCTAAAATCAATTATTTAATTGTGTTATTTGATCAATGATTGACTCCATAGAAATTGACTTACGGATTGTTTCTTGTTAACATCTTCCTCATCCATATTCTTCTTTAAAATTAGTTTTGAAATTCTTTGTTTGATTTTATTTTATAAACTCTTTTCAAAATTCCCATTTTTATTACTTATTAATTGGTTTTTATTAAACTTATATTCAATTCCCTATGGGTTCGATCCTACTTGTCCTAATTGCATTAATTGTGGTAGATGAGTTTAATTTGTTTGTGTTACAATGGAAAAGTAGGGAGGGTTAGGGGAAGGGTGGGTGTAAAAAAAAATTATTTGAAAAAAAACTTTAAAAAGGTGTTTTTCTTCTAATGTGAATCTCCGATTTAATAACTGAAAACGAGATTATGGATTATAATTTATCAATGTTTTTAGAAACGGACCGGTCATTGAACCGGAAAAGTTACTGGTTCAAGGTTTAATGGTTCAACCGCAATTGAGTCGGTAATTGAACCAGTTAATTTAATAATTAAAAAATATTTATTTTATAGATTGAAATATATCAAAATAA
>JAOXNR010000573.1:0-10929 GCA_028571225.1 Parsonsia alboflavescens
TAAATTATATAATGATATAAATAGCATCATGATACAAAGTTATGCCAACTAAGTAAAATCATTATATGTTCTTAGGGCATATCCAAAAATCAAGGGAGTCCACCAAGCAGGAGAAATGAGTAAATGAAGGCTATTGTGACCATGAAGTAAAAAGAAGCTCAAGGGGGACAAGATGGGATGAAGACACTTATTGTTACTACAATGAACATGGTGAGCTCTTGAGACGTAGAAGACATATGAGGAATAAAAGACCGGCAAAAGAGGAGGATGAAAGACAAGTGTCCAATGGAAGGGGCTCATATGGAGGATCTTATGAGAGCACACATCTTGATATCTCTTCATCAATGAAAGTGTAAAGTGTAAGGCCAAGAGAAGAGGAGCCCAAACCTCAAATGCAAGAGGTGAAGGTAACTCATGGAAAACAAAGGAAGACACTAGCATAACTTCCTAAAAGTGAAGATCCTAAGTGCTTCGAATGCAATGAACATGGACATGGTATTTCCCAATGCCCAACATGGGAAAGCTTGGAGCCTAGAAATAAAGACACCTCAATTACCAATCAAGTGAAAGGCGAAATGGGTCTTCAAGAAATTGTGGGAAATGAGCAAGGTCAAGAGTTTCCATGTGAAGCTAATTGAGAAAGTGATCGTGTGACACTTGCTCAATTGGAAGCTCAACATTGACGTGGACATCCGAACTGATCCAACTCAAGGACTGAAGCGGATCCTCCACCTCAGGATGCGAGCCGACCCAATTGTCTCGGAATGGGTTGAAACTTGATTGGGCTATTGGAGACGGCCCAATGAGTAATACTCATATCTTTGCTATGACCTATGACGTTTTTCAGCCATCCGGGACCATCTTGTTGGGTTTTTGGGCACTTTTTTTGTTTTTCGGATTAAATTATATTTTAGGGATATTTCCGTAATTTTGTTGTTTTTTTATTATTTCTGAATCGGATTAGGATACTTTTATTTAAATCCGATTAGGATTCCTTTAATTAATTCCGATTATTTTTAGGATAGATTTAGGTTATAAATATTTCGTTTTGTCTTAGTTTTAAAAAAGCTTTGTTTTTTTCGACATTATTCAAGGAATCGAATTCCTTCTCTTTTACTTTTGGTTTTGAATTGCAATTCAAGTTAGGCCAAAATCGTGAGTGATCAAGCAAAACATCCCAAAATCATGAGTGATCAGGCAAAACGTCCCTTTTCTTTTCCTGTTTTGTTGTTGTCAGATAATTGCGGACGATCCAAAAATCGTCTTGCATCAAACATGTACAAGTGAGATATGATGGAGGAAATTCCCATGAAGTGAAAGAAGAGATTCCCATAGTGAAAAATGAGAGAGAATAGCAAAAGGAAGAGCATGAGATTGAAAAAGTTCTTGCGAGGCAAAGAGAGATGAAAAATGAGATTGTGATTGAAAAAGAAAAGAGTGTCATTGAAAGAAAATATCTGAATGAAGAAATGAAAATGCTTATGAGAAAGAAAAAGAAAATGAGAGTGCCTTGATCTTCAAGATGAACAAGGACATTTCAATACCCATTTCTAACATTGACGACTCTTTTTGTAGTGTTCTTGTGCCAAAATTTCAGGTTTTTGAAGGGCTAAACAAATTGAAGGAAGACAAGGACAACAAGATGATGAGTGCCATGTTAAAGTTGTACACTCTTATCTCTACTCTTGGCGATAGAATGTTGAATTTTAAGCATGAAAACATGATTTCTAAGGCTAAGCATGATTGTGGAAATGCTTGTGATGTTCATGAGCAAGTTGCTATTTGTGAATTCCTTGATTAGAGAAAGCTTGTCTTCTACTTTTATGAGTCTTGTGACAGCTTTTATGGATGGTGAAGTTGTTAAGGAATCATGTGTGCAAGAGAATGATTGTAGAATTTTGAATGAAGCGTGTGAAAGAAATTTGAATGTCCTTAAGAGCTTCCTGAATGATATGCTAGATCTAAACTTGTTAGGGAATCATTTGTGAAAGAGCATGCTTGTGGCTATGTGCTTAATGTCTCCAGACAAGTTATATATGGTCAATTCATCAAGCATATTAATTCTTTGATTAGAGAGAATGCTTCATTTATACCTAAGAATTCTATGTATGACTTGTTGGCCATTGGAATTCATGAAAATAGCCTAGAGTTATCTTCTCATGACTTGAAATTCTTGAATTGCATGAGTGCGCAAATCTTTGGGACTTACACAAATAGACTTACCAAGTTTGTCCTAGATGATAGAGTTTTCTGGATCTTTGATGCTATGCTTATTGATAATAACCTATATCTTTGTGGTCTATTGTGCATACTCATTGTTGATTCTCAATTCTTGCTTATCTTGTATGAGTTGTACTTCATTATGATGCCTTTGAGAAAGAAATTAATGAATAAATTCTTGTTGGATAATTTTATTGAAGAATCATACCTTCTTGTCAATTTTACATTAAGGGAAGATGAGGTATTTCTTAATTATGAGAGCAACATGTGTGTATGGATTTTATTTCCTTTTGTGGTTTTTAGATTCAAAGCTTATGATGATCATGATGTACTCTTAAATGTTCCAAACATGACAAATTCTTTGAGTTGTTGAATCTTGAGAATCATGAAGTTAAATTTGTGAGATATGATTGTCGTAGAATCTTGGATATCTTGTTTAGAAAGCATTTGATAGGACTACATATGGAAAAAAGGCCTATACTCATTGATGAATTCTTGTGAAAAGTATGTCAATATCATGATGAGAATTTGATCACTAGTGATGTTACAAGGCTTATGTTGATAAAAACAATGTGTTTACTATGGGCTTAATATCTATTTGGCATGATTGATGGAACTACATGATGCTATGGTTTATGTTTTGTCCCAAGAATAGAGATATGTTGAGATTTTGGAATTATCCCCTATTTTTAGAAGAGCGAAATGATGTCCATTTTGATGATTTTATGGACTCTAGCATATGTAGAGGTTATTTTCTTATTCATTTCACACATTTGTTTGACGTTTTTCATGGAGGGCAGGTATAGGCTGTGGTAAGGGGGAATTTATTGTGTTTGTTGTATTCGAATTCAAGGTTTAGAGAACCTCTATGCCATGCCTTATGGGGTCATAGACCTTTAGCAACATTGGTTTGTGCTTTCAATGGACAATCTTTCTTTTCTTGGTGCCTAAATTGGATACTTGTGCTTGGCTATACTACTCTTGTTCATGAGTTCATTGTAGGTAAAGGTGGTTCATATCTGCTAAAGAATGGCCTCAACCTTTTAAGGAACAAAGAGTAAGGCATCTTCATGACTTTTTCCCAATGAAGGATAACTTGGAGTTAAGTGGTAAGTATCATTTTGATTCTTCAATCCATGTTAGTGATCATTCTCTTTTCGACATAGGACTTCGAGATTCGTGGACAAATCCTCTTGAGGTGAGCGGGAATGATAGGGATAAATACAAGTACGAAGCATCAAGGATGAAGAAGGCTTTGATGGCATTCATTCTCACAAGGAAGAGCAATTTGATTGTGAAGCCATCTCTAAGGAAGTTAAACTTGATCACGATGAATGAGGTAAGAAGCTATGGAATATGGTGTCACTTGCAGGCTAGGAATACTTGAAAATATACCGAGATTTGTGCCATAGGAAAGTTGGAAGGAGGAGATCAAGATTGCATCAAGGAAATCAAGCAAAATGGAACCAAAACAGAGCTGAAACAGTAGCCATCTGGTTAGACATCGGATGGCCCCTTGTTGAACCCGAATTTTGGTTCTTTTCTTCCATTCCTCTTATAATTTGAAGCATGTTTCAAGGGTAGTTAAGTACATTCATACCTATCATGAATTATTTAGGTTATTTTAAGTTCTTGGAGTATAAATACTCCCTTGTCTTGTCATCTAGATAATAACCTAAAAACAACTTTTAATTAAAATCAAGAATCCTCTTGGATTAAAACTTATTCTTGTGAGTGATCTTCCTCTAACTCTCTTAGGGTTGGTGGTTTAATTACGCTAAAGCTTTTCATCACTTTGGTTAGGGTACAAAACAATGGTTGATGATTGAAGAACATCATAGGTCATTGTAACTAATTTGAACCTCAAAGGTGAGTCTCGGATAAAATCTTTCTAGTTGTTGTGATTTTAATGAAACCCATTTCAAAGAAATCACAACAGATTAATTCCTCATTATTAGAGCCATATTATAATTACCATGCATTTTGATCTCTCCATTTATATTCTTATTAAGTAATCTCCATTACTTAATCATATGTGTAATTTTATTTAACCACTTAACGATTCGAGAAACATATTTCTCTATAATTGTCTTGGCCAAGAACTTTCTAGTCAAGATAAATAGAATACATATTAAATATTATACTCCACTTATTTAACTACAAAGTAATAGATTTCGTCGCTTACTAGTACGTAACTTTATAATTAAATATTAGGAATTACATATTACCATGACACTTAATGGAATAAGTGAATATAGAAATAGTAAATTTCAAATACTTAGATATAAGTCTCACGTATAGATGATATATGAACAATTACTATCAATTTATGAATGACATTACATCATTAATTAATATGTCACATGTTCAAGTCATTTGTCTCCACAAATACTTCTTATGTTTATTCTTAAATAGAGTGTGATTCTCTATTTTATAATCTATTAGTATCTCCATATTAATCATAGAGAATAAACATAAGCTAATCTTAACGAATTATTCTTGTTCAAAGAATAATTCAACGATAAGAAACGCCTATTTAAATTATTCATACAAAGAGACAGTATCACATTAATTCTTACTCATAAGAATAATATCTCTTAATAAATAAATAAGGACGTAGGAAAATAATAAATAAATAAAACATTTTATTTATTAATAAGATAATTATATGTTATAGGGCATACTAATATAACAATCTCTCACTTGCTCTAGAGCTATTCATTGCAAAATTTAAGTCCTTTCATCTAAATGACGATTTAACTGATTCTGTGACATAGGCTTTGTAAGTGAATCTGCCAAATTCTCGGTTGATGCGATTTTCTGCAAGATGATGATACTTCTCCCAATGATTTCTCGAATGAGATGGAAGCGATACCAAATGTGTTTGGACTTTTGGTAAGACCTTGGTTCCCTTGCTTGTGCTATAGCACCATTGTTGTCGCAGTATAGAGGTAAAGCTGATTCAATGGCAGGAATCACTCCAAGTTCTATGAGGAACTTGTTTATCCAAACAGCTTACTTTGCAGCATCGGATGCAACAACATACTAGGCTTCTATAGTGAAATTTATAGTAGTAGTTTGTTTGGAACTTTTCCAGCTTACTGCTTCTCCATTACAATTAAAGGATAAACCCAAAGATAGACTTTCTATCATGCACATCTAATTGAAAATCATAATCTGTCGATTCTATAATTAGTTCCTCTAAAACTCAATGCCATATCTTTAGTCCTTTCCAAGTGCTTCAATATAGTCTTGACAACAGTCTAATGTTCTAGACCCGGATTAGATTGGAACCTTGCTAGTAATACTAACAACAAGGGCGATGTCTGGTTGTGTACATAACATAGCATACATAAGACTTCCAATTGCAGAAGCATATGGAACACTACACATCTTCTCTGTCTCTTCAGGTTTCTTGGGAGACATCTACTTAGAAAGCACGTAACAGTCCTCTCTTAGACTCATGCATATTGAATTTCTTCAATATCTTGTCTAAGTATAGTTTTTTACACAATCCTATTATCCTTTTCGTTTTATCTCTATAGATACAAATTTCTCAGATATAGGATGCTTCTCCCAAATCTTTAATGGAGAACGTATTCAATAACCATTCTTTCACAGACTTCAACATTTCTTTATTATTTCTCATTAATAAGATGTCATCGACGTACAAAACTAGGAAAGTGATATTGCTCCCACTAACCTTTTTGTCCACACAAGGTTCATCCTCTTTTCTAATGAAGCCAAATGATTTGACTGTATTATCAAATAGGATGTTCCAACTTCTTGAAGCTTGCTTAAGGCCATAGATGGATCTCTTAAGCTTGCACACATTATGTTCCTCAAATTTAGGTAGAAAACCTTTAGGTTGGTCCATATAGGTATTGTGTTCAACGTAGCCATTGAGAAAAGCCGTTTTGACATTCAATTGAAAAATAGAATAAATCATAGTGTGCTACTATAGCTAATAAAATCCTTATGGATTTAAGCATAGCTACTGGTGAAAAAGTTTCCTCATAGTCAACTCCTTGTTTTTTACGATAACCTTTCGCCACTAGTCTTGCATTGAAGGTCTCCACCCTCAAATCAGAACCAATTTTCCTTTTGTATACGCATTTATTCCCTATAGGTACAATACCTTTAGAAACTTGGTTTGTGTACATGGAATCCATTTCCAAGTTCATAGCTTCAGGCCACTTAGAAGAATCTATATTTGAAATAGCTTCTTCATAAGTAGTAGGATCATCAATATGATCAGCATCTCCATGAACAAACAACTCATGAATGTTCTCATGAAGATATCCATATCTCTACTAGGATGAGATATTCTATTAGACAGGTATTAGCTCTTGCATAGGCACATCAATATGTTCTTGGACTTGATCATTTTGTCTTTGTTCAGGTGTTTCACTAAAGTCTATCTCTTTCCCAACACCACCTGCTTGAACAATTTATCTTTCAAGAAATATGGCATCTCTACCGACAACAACAATTTGTTCATTGGGAAGATAGAACTAATATCCTATGGTATCACTTGAATATCCAACAACCCTTGATAAATCTCCTTTCTAATTTATCCATTTTCATCTTTTTGATGTTTGTCGGACACCCCCAAATATTAACATGATTAAGGCTTGGTTTCCTCCCTTTCCATAATTCAAATGGAGTAGAGGCAATGAATTTAGAAGGTACTCTATTTAGTAGATCACAAGAAGTAAGAAGTGCATAACTCTAAAATGAATTGAGGAGGTCTATATAGTTCATCATGGATTGAACCATATCCATATATCTTGTTCGATTCCTTTTTTCAGATACTCCATTTAATTGTGGTGCACCAAGAGGTGTTAACTGAGAAATAATACCATTTTCTTTAAAAATATCTCTAAACTCCATGCTTAAGTATCCCCCACCATGATCAGATCGTAGTATCTTAATACTTTTACCAAGTTGGTTTTCTACTTCAGTCGTGAATTCCTTCAACTTGTCAAAGGACTCATGTTTATGTACCAAAAGTTACACATAAACATACTTTGAATAATTATAAGTAAAAGTAATAAAGTAGTTAAAACCACTTCTTGCCATTGTAATGGCCCACATACATTGTTATGTATTATTCCTAAACCTTCTTCAGCCCTCAATCCTTTTACAAGAAAAGGTACTTTTGTCATTTTGCCTTGAAGACAAGATTCACAAGTTGGATGAGATTCAGAATCTATAAGTTTCAATAAACCCCTATTTCCCAACTTATTGATTCTTTCTTCTGCAATATAACATAGTCTAAGATGCCAAATTTTTTTTAGATTGAGGTTAGAGTTAGAAATTATATTCAATTTCTCATTCTTACTTTCAATCTTATTATTGGATAAATAATGAAGACCATTGTTCAAGTATGCCAAAGCAATGCATTTATTATCAAAATGAATACAACAAATATTATCTATAAATGAAAATTCATATCCTTCAACTGTCAATACTGAAATGGAAATAATATTCGTAAATGCATGTGGCAAACTAAAACAATGTTCAACTTTAAAATAAGTCCACTAGATAATAATAATAAAGTAGATCCCATAGCGTGTGCAGCAACAGTTGCTCCGTTTCCTATCTTTAGAATCTCCTCATTCTTTCCAAGAACTCTACTTTCCACTGGACCCTCCACCTATGCACAAATATGAAAAGAGGCACTTGAATCAAGGACCCAAGTAGAGCATCAGCATTTAAAAGACCTTTTGGTAAGGAAACAAGTAATGAACATACCTTCATTATTCTTTTCATTTCCCTTTATGGACTTGAGGTACTTGGCACGGCTCCTCTTCCAATGTCCTTCTTCACAATGGAAACACTTTTCAACTGCTTTGAAGTTAGTCTTCTTCTTCTTCATCACTTCACCTTTTGCCTTAAGCGGAGGCTTATTTTGTTCGTTACCTTTCTTCTTCTTCTAGGATGATCCAGAAGTAGATATAGCAACTAACAAAGTCTCTTTATCCAGACATTTCATACCTTTTTCTACAATCACCAGAAGGCTATGAAATTCTGAAAGAGGAACTTCCATTTTGTTCATGTGAAAATTCACAATGAACCGAGAATATGAATCAGATAATGACTACAGGATTAAGTCTGACTTAAGGTTGTCATCCATCTTGAAATTCAATCAATCTAGACGTTCAATCATATTGATCAACTTAAGGACATGACTCAAGACCTCATTCCTTTTAGCCAAACAAAATCCAAATAATTGCTTAGACACTTCATATCTAGCATTCCTGGACTTCTTACAATACAACTTTTGTAAGTGTATGAACATGTCTGCAGCAGTTCTCATGTTTTCATGTTACCTCTGCAAATCTTAGAGGCAAGCTTGTAACACTTGGCCATAATATCATCATCTTTCTACTTCTGATAAGTGATTCTTTCCTCTTCAGTGGACTCATCAAATAAACTAATAGGTGAAGGAGCATCTATCATATAGTCAATCTTTTCAAAAGTTAAGACAATTCTCAAATTCTGAAGCCAATCACTGAAGTTGTGTCAGACAAGTTCATTCTTCTCAAGAAGGCTAATCAATGGGTTAAACATTTCTATTGCAAAAAGATAACTACAGAAATAAATGAGATAAATTAACTAGTTAATCATCTTAAATGAGTACAACTTGTTTTTGGTCTTGAAAACAAATCAATCCTTCCAGATGAAAACAAAATCCTAATTAAGAAGGATTTTAATGGGTTATTGGATTCTTATAAAACATCTAATATACATAAGGTAATTCCATTCTTGGCATACTAAATCTTTTATAAGTGTCATGCATGGCCCAATCAAATTTAGCTATTAATATTTATGACCTCAGGTACATCCATTCTTGGCCCATCATATTAGTTAATTTACACCCATTAGAGAGTGAATAGAATAATCTGAATATTAGTAACCTCAGTCAGGTACATTCATTCTTGGAAACTAATATATTATTCCACTTCTAGCTTCTCTATGTTTATAAAATCTTAGAATACCTCTATCTATATCCAATATTATTCCTATGTGTCCATAGCCAATAATATAAGATACAAAATATATCCTCAGATTTTATTTTAGTGGAGAGCTTGGCTATAATTTCAATAAATTATACCATTTTTCAACTTAATATTTTACGTGGAAGATTCGTTGGTCCTTAAATTAGATCTTACTTTGCACATTAATTTGTTCGATTCACATGCATCTCCATACATATAATCAAAGAAAATAAATAAACTTAGATAATTATGGATTATCCAGGGCCCAATCCTTGCCATTAGGATTGGGTTTCAGCCTTTGGATATCTTATTTACTATTACATAGAAAAATAATAAAATTAAATAAAGACCTATTTTATACTCCCACTGCTCCTTGGACCTTAATCTCTTGATAGGCCTCCAAATACATCAAATATCCTTAGCATACCAAGATGAGATTATAAATAGATATAGGCACGCATGTCCTATAATAATATATAAAATACCAAAACTTCATTAAATTAATAATTACAACCCAAGGAATAAATAATTCAATAATTGGTCCTAAACCCACGACTAACCTGCATGCCAAATAATTCAATTCAAATAAATAAATCAAATAAAAGGGTTAAAACAATTAAAATGGAAAAAAAAAATCTAATCAATTTAGAACATAAAAATTAAAATTTTAAATCAATCCCTTAACTCTTTAAGGAATTATAAAATTCTATTTTCAAATTTTTCTTTAAACAATTTTAAGGAAAATATCAAAAATAAATTTCATTTTTAACTATTAAAAACATTGATTTTAATTTCAGAAATTCTTAAAAAGAAATTCAGAAATTACCGAAATCAAAATGAATTAGGAAAGAAAATCCCAAAACCTTTCAAAAGGTGCAGGAGAACGAAAAAGTCATCATGCTACGTTACCCGTATGCCATAAAAAACAAAAACAAATGTTTATGCAAGAATATTCAAATAACACAATGAAAAACGAATAAACTAAAAATTTCCAGATCCAATCCAATCCAATTAGTTTGGGTTTTTTTATTTTTCTCTAAATATCAAATTTTTTTCAATCCATAATTTGAAAAACAAACAATTACAAATAACAATGAATTGACCATGATACCATGGAAGAATAATGCAGCAGAAACAAAAATAGTTCACTATCGTATCACTCATCGTATTTGTAATCATTTTATATATCTAGATTTTCATATATATATATATATATATATATCTTTTATTGCGTGTCAGCTCCCCAATTGTTGAGCCTCCAGATTACCCACATGAATCCAACAGATACTGACTTTGTGTCTCTACATATATAGAAAAAAAAACTATTGTTTCTATATTTTTAAGTTACAATTAAGGCTATTATAAAAGATTTATAAATAAACGTTCAAAACATAGTCCTAATGGACTAAACCCATAAGTCAGGCCTTTTCTTAGTCCTTTTAGGAAAAGGTGAACAACTAGTCTTGTGAGGATTAATTAATTAATCCAAGAACATAGCTTAGTCACATATTGGGCTTCAGAGTATATAAGTACTCTTTTACAATCAAGGTCAAAAAGTTTAATATCATTGTAAGTTTTGACTCTATTGCATGTGACTTTCTAAATTCATTATTTATTAGCAATAGAAGTTAATATTAACTCTTTAATATTAATTAGATAATTCTAACTTGAATATTCTCCCAAAATATATTCAAGCTTCCATAAA
>JAOXNR010000574.1:0-10927 GCA_028571225.1 Parsonsia alboflavescens
CTTACCAACTCACAACAAGAATCCCTCTTGTTTATATTGCAGCATCTTCTAGAATCCCTCTGAAGATGACAAAACTTTTCCCGAAGCCGAACTCCCCCTAAGTTCTGAAACTGTCCCTCAAGCACCGTTGTGACAATCCCGTGACACCCCTGTGACAGTCTGCAGTAATGAAGTAGATATACTCCTCCCAAGTCATCCACCATAAATATTCTCCCGAATATTTATAATGAATTTCAGCAAGGCTTTCAACATGTGGTTTGATCATAATCCAACTCTATCACTCAAAGATAGCAATGTAAAAAGATATACAAGATATTCTTCTATAAGACAATCACAGTATTAAATATGAGAATATCCAAAATAGATAAATACAACTTCAGAATTATCAGCTAAAAAATATTTATCTTTAAGAGAGTTAATCCAACTTAACCACTCAAAAGGTATTATCTAATTCAAAAATCGAATTTTTATTCAGCCTAATAAAAACACAAATACCGAAATAATAGCCAATATAATTATCTAACACGAACTATCAACAAATATTTCATGGCCCAAAATATTATTCCCAATCTTGGACTGGGAGCAATTGGTTCTTCTAACTATCAGGATCCTCTTTGCAATCGTGATGAAGAAGATGAAGTTCAATTGCAACAGAAATCTATCCCTCTATTTTTACCCAAACAAGATCCAACTCCTATAATTCCTTCCATTGTGCACATTCATCCTCCTCAGTATAAGAGAGGCAGTGGCAACACCTCCTACACCACAAGGCATGATGCAATTTTTGCCAGCTAAAAATAGCCATTTTTGGCTAATTTAGCAACCAAAAAATGTCATTTCCAACAGTTGGCCATGTGCCTCTATTTTGATCGCCAAGGACTTTATTGGCAAATTTAATTTATAGTTTTTCTATATTCAAATTTTAATTTAGTTATTTAATAAATTTTAAAAATATTATTTATATTTATGATTAAATTAATCAAAGTAAAGTCAAATTAATGACAAATCAATGATTATTTACTTGATCTTAAAAGTAGTAATATATTCATGGATTTATCTGGTAAATAAATTCATTTACAAGAGTTTTAGGATGTGTTGTAGGATTGAGCCAGAAAACTATTTATTTTTCCGTCAGCCCCCTCGGGAGCCAGAAAATTCAATGTAAGCTGCCAAAAAAACTCGTTATTTTCCCTACAGTCTCCTTTTCTGCCAAGAAAGTGAGAAAAATCGATCACAAAAGGTAATTTCCAAGCCGTTTTTTGAACAGCAAATCCCATTTTTCTTGTAGTGCCACCTTTTGCATTGAGTGATTCTATACACCAGAAACATCTATAGCCAATTCTTGTATTGTAAGGCCCTCAAGCCTACCCCAACTTACTTCAGAAGGCGCATCTGGTTTTGCGAGAGGGGTATTGGACAGCACGGTTGGAATTAGTGAGTTGAGGTACAATAGTGAGTACGATTAAGAAAATTCCCACCTTAGAAGATAGAATAACCAAGCATTTAGTTCAGTTTATTAAGAAGAAAACAATGGATATTACATTATCCATCAAAATGATATCCTTAGTAAAATCATTCAAACTTGATTACCTAAACATATACAGAAGAGCCAAAAGTAGTAATATACAT
This sequence comes from Parsonsia alboflavescens, assembly GCA_028571225.1. Classification (NCBI taxonomy): domain Eukaryota; kingdom Viridiplantae; phylum Streptophyta; class Magnoliopsida; order Gentianales; family Apocynaceae; genus Parsonsia; species Parsonsia alboflavescens. The sequence continues at coordinate 1,630 of JAOXNR010000574.1, forward strand.
CAACACTAACAAGGTAAACTAGGTCTAAAAGGACAATCCTTCAAAATGCAGAGAGGTAGAGTACACAGGAAACTGGATATGCACTTGGACTAAGGATTCCTCGAGTTATCTCCCAAATCTGTATGAAAATAACCACACTTATATGAGCTAAAGCTCAGTGAATAATCCTTGCCATGTGAAAAAAGAATATAGCATATTTCTAAGTATCAAGGCACCATGATAGGGATCAAGGAGCTACCTTAGCATTGCTGGAGCTATTGTGGAAGTCATCAAAGAATGGGTGCAATGAAGATGAAATTCAAGGAGTTGAAGATGAAGTTTATGGAAGAAACCATACTTATATGGACTTGCATTTCAAGAATGAGAGAACTTTGATGCTAAGGAATGAAGACATTTACAAGAACTTGTATTTCAAATACAAGTATGAAGTTTCCAGAACGAAGAAAGTTTTGGATGAAATGGCTGAAAGAATGGAAGAACTTGAAGCTTCCTTTGGAGGTGTTCTTGCGAATGCATGGAGATTTGCATACAAGGATTTATACTTAAAGTATAGGCTAAAAAAGGAGTGAAGATGGCTTGAAAATCACACCATGAAACAAACAAAATCAATCATGACACACCAAGAAGAAAGAATCAAAGAAGGCCAAGAAAACAAGCCAAAACTGGAGACAAATAGAGTGTGAACAGTGTTGTCCGGCGCTAGATAGAAGTGAAAACCGGATGATATCCTTCCAGTGGCGATCAGGTGCTCAAGCCCGGTGTCGGATGCTTCACTTACCAGTGGGACAATGTAAGATTTTTCATCTATTTTCTTCCATTCCTTTTGTAATTTGAAACTTGTATTAAGGGCAGTTAAGTACATACATCCCTAACAGGAATTATTTAGGTCATTTTATGTTGGAGTATAAATACTCCTTAGTCTTGTCATTTGAAAAACAACCTACAAACATGTAATCTCTTTTTAAGTGATGAATTTTAAAGACCAAACATGATCTTGCATGAGTGTTCTTGAGAGCTACTCTTAGGGTTCTTGAGTCACTTCATTTAGGGCATTCAATCACTTTGCGGTAAGGTATTGAATTGTCTACCAAATGAAGAGACTGATTGTTGTTGAATTACCAACAATGGTCAATCAAATTTCCGATGAACATTTGATGAGTCCTTCTTTTGTTTGATTGATTTTTGAGTGTATGAACCCTAAAAATCTTCTAAATTCAAGAATCACATCATAGTTTGGTATCAGAGCTAAGGTTTTCATCAAAGGTTTGCCTATCTTTACTTGCTTTCTTGTTTTAAGTGTTAAGGTCATATTTTTTTCTTTGAAATCCTATGATCTTATGTTGGATTGTGTTTTGTTCCTTTACATTTGTCTTAGTTCTTCTCCTGTGATCTCTATGTAACTGTGGGAATTAAGCCTAATGCCAAAGACAAGGGCTAATTCTATGTGTTTGGTGTTTCTACTTCTTCTATCTTCGCTACAAAAGAAAAACTCAAAAAATAAAGATCGAAAGGTCAAAAAAATAGACCATAAAAAAATTCTGCACAAAAGTCCCAAAAAAAGAGTAAAAAATCATTGGATATGTTGAATTCAAGTTGAAATCACTTGTGTTTATGAACTATTGTTGTTTAAAGATTGAATTACCTATTGTTTGTGCCAATTTGAGATCAAAGGGGTTTGATTTGTTGAATAACATATGCAAATTTCAGATCACAATCTCTATCCTCAAGGTGTTTGATGAAATGCCAATCTTCTATTATCTTGGATTCTAAATGTTTGATCATTTGTCTTGAGTTGATTGACCTGATTTCTCTGAAACTCTATTTTCTTGGTTCTTGTTTAGTGATCATCCTTGATAGGTTGTGTGGATCATTTGGTATTCTTGCCTAAATGATTTGCAATTGTTCTTGCGAGTTGATCAAGAACTTGAAAGAGGAGCTAGAGTGGAAAAAGGCAAAAACGGTGAGATCATTGGAGCGAGTAAAAGTCATGGAATGAGTGACATACACAAGTAGAAGTGAGGATATACATATATTCCCAATTTTTCTTGTTTCTTTTTTGTACTTACATCATGGCTAAATTATCATCTCAAGCAACTTATGATGGAGAAAGATGGGAGACATCTAAACCTCGTTCAAAGGAGTATGTGCCTAATGGAAGAATTGGAAGAGGGAGTAAACAAGTGAATTATTCTAGAAGGAGACATGTGCATATGGAATATGATGATCACTATTATGACGACTATTATGACATTGAAGTTGAGGAGGGGCCAAGGAGAGATAGATCCATATCCACTACTCAAGGTTCCAAGAGTGTTGGGTACTACTTGAAATTAATGGAGTTAGCCATGAAGGGAATTAACATTAAAAATTATAGTGAAGCTTCAATGGCTACATTTCTCAAAGGGTTGAGAGAGGAGATTAAAGAAAGAGTAGAACCACACCTTTTTGTTGATCTTCGGGACATGGTAAAAATGGCCACCCAAGTTGAAAGAAACTTGGAGAAAAGGAAGTCATCATGTGGGAGATCTTATGAAAGCTCAAGTCAAGTTACTTCTTCAGGAACTGAATTGCGAAGTGTATGGCCTAAAGAAGAGAAACCTAAGGCTAAGGTGCATAGGGTGAAGGTGAATCTCGAAATCAAGAGTGAGACACTAGCACAATCCTCTAGAGATGAATACTTTCAATGCTTCAAGTGCAATGAATATGGCCATAAAACTTCTTGTTGTCTGACATGAGAGACAATGGTGCCAAGGAGGGAAGATACCTCTACCACAAATGAAGAGAAGGTTGAAGTGAGATCCCAAGAAGTTGTCGACAAAGTGCAAATCCATGAGACTCCTAATGAAGAGAAGAAGGTTGTTGATCATATGATACTTCATGAAGGAGGTAACCAAAGAAAGACCTTATTTCTTGCAAGATGCATCATTTTTGAGAAGACAAGTATTTGATGGTTGATCATGAGAGTGACAGGAACTACTTAAGTCAGTATGTGGTGAATAAATTCGTCCTTATGTACTATAAAGGATAAATGAGGGTGAAAGAGGTTATGGTCGACAAGCAAATTAGGATACCTTTTTCCGTATTGAAGTATGAAGATGAAGTACTTTGTGATATAATTCCTATGCGAACAACTCATTCGTTGCAAGGGAGATCTTGGCAAGTTGAAAGAGGTACTACATATGATGATTGCAAGTATAGGTACACTTTCAAGAAGGATGGAAGAAGAGTCAATTTGACTTCATTGAAACCACAAGAAATTTAAAATGATCAATTGTTGCTAAACATAATGATGGAAGAGTTCTATGACAAGAGAGAAGAGTCTTCAATTGAGATGAAAAGAGAGAGTGAGAATGAGAGGGAAAAAGAACAAGAGGAATAGAAAAAGGACAGAAGAGAGTGAAAAAAATCTTGAGAGGCATAGTGAGATGAAAAATGAGTTTGTGATTGAAAAAGAAAGGAGTGTCATTGAGAGAAAAGATTTGAGTGAAAAAAATGAAAATGCTTATGAGAAAGAATGAGAAAATGAGAGTGCCTTGATCTTCAAGATGATCAAGGAGATTTCAATACCCATTTTTAACATTGACCACACTTTTTCGAGTGTTCTTGTTCCAAAATTTCAGGCTTTTGCAGGCCTAAACAAGTTGAAGGAAAACAAGGACAAAGATGATGAGTGTTGTGTTAAAGTGGTACACTCTTATCTCTACTCTTGATGATAGAATGTTGAATGCTTTGATTTTTTGTTTTCCCCTTTGATTCAAAGCTTATGAGACCATCATGACATGCTTAGGAGAGGTTCTTTATGTGCTCTTAATTGTTCCAAGCATGAAAATTCTTTAAGTTGATGAATTTTACTGATCATGAAGTTGAATTTGTGCGATAAGATAGTCCTAGAATCTTGGATATCTTGGTTAGAAAGCATGTTTTAGGCCTACATATGAATAAAAAGCCTATCCACATTGGTGAATACTTGTTGAATTCTCATAAAAGAGTGTGTCATGATAAGAATTTGATCCGTAGTGATGTTGATAGGCTTAATGTTGATAAAAACAATGTGTTTACTATGGGCTTAATGACTATTTGGCATGTTTGCTAAACTACATGATGTTATGGTTTATATTTTGTGCCATGAATAGAGATATGTTAAGATTTTGGAAGATTATGAAAATTCCCCTATTTTTGAAAGAGCATAATGTTGTCCATCTTGACGAGTTAATGACTTCTAGCATATGTGAAGGGTATTTTCTTATTCATTTTACACATGTGTTTGATATTTTTTTTGGAGGGCATGTAAATGCTATGTTCAGGGATTATTTCTTGAGCATATTGTGCAAGAACTCAAGATGTGAAGTTCTTTTATATCATGCATTATGGTGACCCCAACCATTGGGAATTATGGTTTGCACTTGATTGATAGAATTTGTTTTCCTTGTTACCTTTAATGAGTTTGTATTCCTTGTCTATGTTCTTTCTTCTAGTGAGTTTCTTATACTGGAAATGGAATACATATCAATAAATTAGAGACCACAACCTTTAAAGAAGTGTATGGTTAGGCATTGTCAAGTTATAACTTGCATGAACGATAACTTGGAGATAAGTGGTAAGTATCCTTTTGTTTCTTCAATCCATGTTAGTGGTCATTCTCTCTTCTGATGGAGATCAAGGAGCATACATGGCATGGGAGAATTCATGGAAAATATCATACGAAGAACTTAGGAGAATCAATCTATTCCGCTTCGAATGTGGAGGTTTACAATTCAAGGTCAACCATACTAAAGATGAGGTCTATATAGATGATGAAGATGCTTATGAAAAGAAGGAGAATATGTACAAGAGCTGCGATTTCACATACAAGGTTGGAAGATCAAGAATGAAGAAAGACTTTTTGGATAATGTCTAAGAACATGAAGAACTTATGACTTCTATTGGAGATGATCTTAACAATGATTGGATGTTCTTGTACAAAGATCAATACATCAAGTATAAGCATGGAACTTTGAAGATGAAAGTGGCATGGTTGGTATTGAAGCTAGACCATGAAGAACAACTTGAAGTTCATGACAAGATTGAAGAAGTTATGTTTGAAGATGATTCACAAGTTGAAGAACTTTGTGATGTATTGAAGTTTGAAGACTTATATAGGGGATTAGAAGGCTTGAATAAGTGCCCAAAGAAGTCTAAAGAATGTCCAAGAAGTGCATAACTTGAAGCCAAATCAAAGCAAGCAAACAAGGAAAAGAACAAGCCAAAAATTGGCTTGTCCGGTGTAACCATCCGGTCCTCCACTTTTCAATCTGGCCCAGGATCAGGAAGCAACAAAATGGGGACAACTCCAATAGCCATCCGGTGCCAGATTGCTATAGTGCCCTTTTTCAAAGCTTTGTTCTCAATGCGTTCTTGACTCTTTTTGGACAATTCCACTTGATTTTAATGAATTTTCTTTGTGTTTTAAGTTATTTTAGATGATTAAACAAGTCTCTAATCATTCCTAGGGTTTCTTAGTGATGAGACTATAAATAGATCTCTATTTGTAATTTGCAAGACACATTATTATACAAACACATTTCAATCAATTGAGAGAATCCTTTTGGATCAAATACAACTTTTCTTAAGTGTTCATCTAATGGCTCTTCTAGGGTTCTTAGAGAGACTCTAGAGATCTTCAATACTTGGCTAGGGTAATTGGAATTGAATTGGAAATTCAATCCATTAGATCATAGTACGGGACATTATGGTCAATGGTTGATCTCAAATTGGGTGTTCTGATTTTTGATTGAAGAAGGAAGGGTTCCCTTCAAAATTTGAGATCACATCATCTTATTTGCAAGACTTTGAGACTCTTGAATTGAGGTTGAATGATAGTGATCAAGGAGCTACCTTAGCATTGGTGGAGCTATCATGGAAGTCATCAAATAATGAGTGCATTGAAGATGAGGTTCATGGAGTTGAAGATGAAGTTTATGGAAGAAAACATGCTCATATGGTCTTACACTTCAACAATGAGAGAACTTTGATGCTAAGGAATGAAGCAATATGCCAGAACTTGTATTTCAAATACAAGTATGAAGCTTCGAGCATAATGTTTTGGATCAAATGGCTCAAAGAATGGAAGAACTTGAAGCTTCCTTTTGAGATGTTCTTACAATTGCATGGAGATTTGCATATAAGGATTTATACTTCAAGTATAGACTTAAAAATAAATGAAGATGACTTCAAAAACACACCATGGAACACCCAAAATCAAGCCATGACAAGCCAAGAAGAAAGAACCAAAGAAGGCCAAGAAAGCAAGCCAAAAATAGAGCCAAATGGAGTGTGATCAGTGGTTGTCTGGTGTCGGACAGAAGTGAAAACCGAACGAAATCCTTCCAGTGGAGATCCGGTTTTCGAATGCTTCCCTTGCTAGTGCGACAATGTCCGATTTTCATCCATTTTCATCGATTCCTTTCGTAATTTGAAGCTTGTATTAAGGGTAGTTAAGTACATACACCCCTAGCATGAATTATTTAGGTCATTTTATGTGTCTAGAGTATAAATACTCCTTAGTCTTGTCATTTGAAAAACAAACTACAAACATCTAATCTCTTTTGACTGATGAATTTTAAAGATCAAACATGATATTTCATGAGTGTTCTTGAGAGTTCCTCTTAGAGTTCTTGCGCCAATTCATTTAGGGCATTCAATCACTTTGGGATGAGGTACTGAATTGTCTACAAATCAAGAGATTGGTTTTTGTTGAATTACCAACGAAGGTTAATCTAATCTCCCTTGAATCTTTAATGAGTTCTTCTTTTCTTTGATTGATTTTTGAATGTATGAATCCTAAAAATCTTAGGCCTTCAAGAAGCACATCACACAAGTACCATAATTGTCACTCCAAGTGCATTATCATGGCTTTCAACCGCACCCCTAAAAAAGACAAGAAGTGAAAATTCCCCATATACCATCAGGTTCAAGCTGTGAACCCCTCTATCATATTAAACCTACAAAAATACATCGAGGAGAACCTTAACAGTCGATGGGGTCCATACCCAAGGTCCGTCAGTCCTGTGCTTGCCTAACCCTTGCAGCTTGCCCATCATTAGCTCCATTTGCCAGTACTCAATTTCAAGTAACTAGGTTATTTTCTCACAATATGTGAGAATTTGGATGGCTAAGTAGATTAATGTATCTAATCAATTATTGTGGTCTAATCCTATTGGATTCCATAACGTAAGTTCCATGTCAGAGTCATCCCAGACATGACCCGATTCTATATCAAGGGTTCCTTTGGAGAGACAAGAATTTATACAAGCAATAGGCTAATTCCCCTCTTGTCTTTGAGTTCTTAATTTCTAGAAAAATCATATATGAAACTAAGATTGATTTCTCTCAAGATTGAACTTAGTACATTCTTGTAAAAATTTATACTTGGTAAAAAGATTAAGAACGTTTTATTAAGTACTAGGAGTTTTGGCTATTGATGTTTCAAGGAAATTAGTTGGGTTAATGGATTGCTGTTGGATCTTCAAGCTTCTCTCAGGTTGGAGTTGTGACAACCTACAAATTATAAGGGGCCAAGAGATTGACTCCAAGAACCACCTCAGATGAGAGAGAGAGATGATAAAGAGTGGACATTTAGACCTTCCCTTTTCCACTGAAAAACTTTGGTTGGTATATATACCTAGGGTTTAGGCAACACATGGTGATCTCTGGCGAAGGTGGTCCCTTAGTATGACCTGGTATAGGTGGGGACCGAGATTTTGGATTTCTTTTGCCCATTTGGTTTCATGGCTGGACAACCAAGGACATTCTGTCAGCTCACAAGGTGGTAGCATTAAATGCTTAGTAAATGGGGCTTAGCATATCCTTGTTCGACACCTGTACGAGATTTATTGGGAAGCATGTGGTCTGAGATTTGCCGTTATGGTTTTTGACCCTAGTGACCACAAAGGAAATGATGTATATCAGGGATCGATCGTTAGATTAATGGAATCATCAATGGAGTCATTCATGGAGGTGTTCAATGAAGAGAAGATTCATGGAAGAAAATGGGCTTACTATTAAGGCTTGTTTTGCAAGTATGAGAGCTCGTGGTTACCTTCAAGTCTTACTGTTGTGTTGTGTTTTCCAAGCCTTTTCACTCCAATATCCACGCTTGAATTTGAAGTACATATTCTCGTACTTGAAAAATAGGTCTTTATAGGCTCATTTTCTTCCATGAATCTTCTCTTAATTGAACTCCTCCATAAATGACATCCTTGATGATTCCATTAATGACATGATTGTTCTTTAATCTCCATCAAGAGCCTATAGAATCTAGAAGAAGGGATTTTAGCTGGAGATCAATCAAGTTCACTATTCCACCATTCAAGGGAGGACTTGATCCAAAGGCTTACCTTAGTTGGGAGAGAAAAGTGGAGCATGTGATTGATTGCTATGAGTATCCGGAGGTAATGAAGGTGAAGCTAGCTATTTTTGAATTTTCGGATTATGCTCTTGCTATTGGAACCTATTTTAGTAATGAATGAGAAGTGATGTGTTCGTTCAGACAAAAAGTTATGTTTCAAGAGTTATGCTTTTTCTTTTCAAATTCAAAAGCTGCAGCTATTGTTTTTTAAAATTATGTCTTTTCATTTCATGGTATAAAAAGCTCTCTGTATCTATAGAAAATATATAGAATAAAAAACAGAACATTAAAAAAAACTCTGCATCTTCTTTTTCTCCATTTGTGTGATTTTTTCTAGAATAGTGTTCGTAGGTCTCCGTTAAAAGTTCTGTATCAACTTAGAGAGACGAATCTATTCTATCTTGGGAGACTCTTGTTCCTGTAACCCAGTATGTTGTGGGGTAACAATTTTGTCTTAAGGACACTTTGTGAATTCAGTGGGCTTGAGTTATTAATCGACAAACAGGTTCTATTGTTTATTTACTGTATTGACATATTTTTGTTATGTTATTTTATAATTTCTGTCATTTATTGTGGATAACAATCTTAAGACAAAATTGACAGTAAGAAACAAAAATATACAGTAATATATTTCTTTCTTGTTCACGAAAATATATTATTGTATATTTCCCGATTCATTACTAATATATATGATCGTTATTATATTAGTGGTAGTTTGTACTCCGTCACTTCTCCTTCTTTTTTTTCCCGCATTTATTGTTAGTATTATGTTAATTTCTTCTCGGTTTTTTCTTTTAGTATCCTTTTCTTCATTTATAATAGTATTATATTATCCAATTGTTACACTATTATAAATTTCTGTCAATAAATTGTTACTAAGTTATTTGACAGAAGTGAAACACAAGAATAAAT
>JAOXNR010000575.1:0-10925 GCA_028571225.1 Parsonsia alboflavescens
ACGGTAACGGCCGGAGCGCGCATTAAGGCGCGCTCCGGAGCGCACCATAGCAAAACCGTATATATATATATATATATTTTATATATATATATATACGGTTTTCCTAATGTGTGTTTCGGAGTTCTCTTTAATGCGCGCTCCAACCGTTACCTTAACGGAATTCTTGCTACAGTGCTCATGCAGTTAACCAAGCGGAGCAAGAATTCCGTTACAGTAACGATTGGAACGTGCATTAAGGCGCACTTAGCAAATTCGTATATATATATATATATATATATATTTATAGAGTGAGAGTAATGATATGAAGTGTTGTAGTTAAGTCGTTAATGATTAATGGTTAAAAATAAATAAATTCTTTAGTTAAAAATTACTTTTATAATTTTTTTTATAAAATAAATCCTAAAAATATTTGATTAAATTTTATTATTATTATTTTTTAAAAAATATAAATGACTGTTAACTTTAATTATTAAAAACTTAATTAAAATATTCAATAAGATATGGTATTATAGCATTTCATAGCATTTATTTATATATATAATATGATCGATTATTATACAGACATGATCATCATCTCTGTCGTCGTCATCATCATATATATGCATTGTTCTGCTCATCCCATTCCCACTGTGTAATTACTCGTCAGTATGACCCACAATAGTGTATAATTCATCGGCTGTAGTACTATTCTGCCATATGTATCATATAGTCGTATGCGCTGTGCGCACCATCATCAATATATATTTTCATGAGCCGATTTAGTTTTTTTTTTTTTTCCCATTTATTTCACTAAGAAAAAATTGCAATTGGGGTCTACGTAATTATATCCCTTTCACGCAGGTCCTACCTAGTAGCTAATCCCACTACATCTAGCCAGGGTGATAGGGAATTTTTATTAACCCATACAATCATAAGAATTTCTTTGAAAGAGATTTTATATTATTTTTTTCTATTAAAAATCTTTCCTCCAAAAAAAATTTTTTTTTTTGATTTATTTTAAAAATTAAATAAATTATTAATTTTTATAACGTTACTACTTTATCCTTCTCATTAATCTAATTGATGTTAGTGAAAATAAAATCTTCAATTAAGGAGTAAAATAATAATTCCTCCGTCTGAAATTGAATGTTCACATTTTTATTTTGAATTATCTGAAAATAAAAGTTCTATTTCTTAAATTAATTAAAATTTTCCTAATGAGTTGATATTGTCAAATGTTAAATGAAGTAAGTCAACTTATTTTTTAAAAATTTATACAAATCAAAATAAAACATTCAATTTCGAACGGAAAAAGCAAATCTTTATTTAATATATAGGAGAGCCCTAACCATCACTTAATTTGAAAATTTTATATGACAGTAGTATATATATATATATATATATATATATATATATTTATTTATTTATTTATTTATATTTATATTAATGTCCCTCAATCACCATGACATGAGTTGGAAACTAAAATGAACTATTATTGTTGTAGTTGAAACTCTTATCAAAGGGAGTTGGGTTTGATTTTAATTATATCAATGTGTGAGCCATTTAGGAAACCTGTAAGGATCAAGATCTTTATAGGAATGGATGTATCCCAATATCCCACTCCGATAGTAAAATTAGATATTGAGAGAGAGAATGCAAATTGTTATAAATTGCAAAAGAAAGAAAAAGAGACAAGATACCTTTTCATTTGATTGTGAACCCCTTTTATAAACTACTCAAGTGTCTGTGTTCAATCCCATATAAGGATTGGTTGCAAAGTCCTTGTTGTGTCATAATTGGTAACTCCCTTTCCGATTGGGTATTAAAGTGATAAATATTAATAGGATTTGTGTAATTATATGTTATAAATATATCTAAAAACTAAATAAAAGAGATTTAGTATATTTATACATTATAAGTATCTCCACAAAATAAATAAATAAATAAACAAAAGGGATTTAGTATATTTCAACACTATAAGCATCTCTTTAAAATAAATCAAAGCATTTAGTGTATTTATACACTAAGCATATCAAAAAATTTGAACAAAATGTCAAATATCTGAATGTATGACTTATATGCGTACGGAGCGGAACGTGAGGGAGTGTGATGGGATGAGAAAAAATGTAATGTATTTTAGGGCTATGTGGTTTATGCAATCGCGTGTTATGCCTTGTGGTCGTTGTGACCTTTACACTTATGTTGCGGCCTAATGTGTGGGTGTAGAAACTCATGATTTGACTATGTGTAATTCGGCCATGTATATTTAAGCCATATGTGTATAGAAACTCATGATTCAGCTATGTATATTTTGGCCTTGTGTCAGTGTAGAAACTCTTGATTTGGCTATGTATGTTTCAGCCATATGTGAGTGTAAAAACTCATGATTCGGCCATGTATATTTTTGCCTTGTGTGAGTGTACAAACTCATGGTTCAACCATGTATGTCTTGGTCTTGTGTGAGCGTAAAAACTCATAATTCGACCATGTATGTCTCGGCCTCATGTATAAATCGACCAATATTTTGGCCTTGTGTATAAATTTCAATGAATTAGCCAATGTTCCAACCTTGTGTATGAACAATTTGCATTGGCTTACTTTGTTACGAATGTGTATCGGGTTGCTTTATGTCAAATGTGTGTCGGATAGCTTTGTGCCAAATGTGTATTGGCTACCTATGTATTGAATGTCGAAACTTTATTAATTGTAATATACCAAATAAAAAGACATGGAAAGATAAAGCAAAACAAAAGAAAGAATCAAGGAAAAATTTCCTAAGGTTTTGCGCATTCCAAGAACGAGCAATTTGTGGTCCATTCATATCCTTTAGTCGATAACTTTTGTTTCCGTTATCCTTATCAACTCTATACGGTCCCTCCCAAGTAGGGTCAAGGTTCTTAATAGAGTTCTATCTACTAACTTCATTCTTCCGCAGTAGCAAATCATCGAGCCAAATAAGTGTTGGCTTTACCTTCTTATGTAAGTATGCGGATAACTATCTTTTGTGTAACATCTCTTTAATAGTTGTCTTATCTCTAGTATGCTCCAAGAGGTTAAGGTTTTTGGCTAACTTGGAGGAATTAGAATCAACATCAAAACATTCCAACTGCATTGAAGGACTGCCTATTTCTATCGGAACCAATGCATCTGTGCCGAAACATAAGTTGGACGAGGATTCTTTCGTTCTGGAATTTGGCATCGTCCTATATGACCATAGTACATCGGGTAATTCGTCTGCCCATTTCGTTTTAGCCTGATCCAAATGTTTCTTCAGCCCTTGGACGATTATTCTGTTAGTTACCTCTGTGAGTCCACTCATCTGTGGGTAGCCGATAGAAGTAAAACTATGTTCAATGTGTAATTCCTTGTAGAAATCTTGGAACTCGTGTGCTTCAAATTGGGTTCCATTGTCCATGATCAAAATTCTGGGTATGCCGAAATGTGTAATGACATCTTTGTAGAAAAAATCCTTTACCTTTTGGGCTGTGATTGATGCTAACGGCTTAGCTTCTACCCACTTTGTGAAGTGACCCACTGCAACCACTAGATATTGATAGCCTCCTGAAGCCTTTGGAAATGGACCAACTAAATCTATGCTCCATTGACAAAAAGGAATCGAATTGCTCAAAGAGTGTAACTTAGATGTTGGAATGTGATGTAAATTGTTGTGGATTTGGCACTTTCGACAAGATTTCACCAAATCTACAATATCGGTTTTCAGATTTGGCCAAAAGTATCCAGCTCTCATCACTTTCCTTGCAAGGCTACAAGAGCCGATGTACACCACAAATACCTTCATGAATCTCTTGAAGAATATAGTTTCCTTCATTCGCCAAAACACACTTAAGTAATGGCTAGGAGAATGCTCGCCGATACAAATGGTCCTTGATAAGGGTGTAACGCGAAACCTTTATTTCTATATCTTTTGCTTTTGTTGGATCTTCAGGAAATGTACCAACCTCAATGTATTGTGTGAATGGTGTCATCTAAGTATCATCGGCATCGATACGGAGAATATCTGCATTATCAATGAATTTCCTATCCCAAGGTTCGATCCACGTACCCTCTATGTGATCACTTGCCATTAGCTTGGATAAGGTATTGACCATGATGTTGTCCTTTCTCGGAATGTGCTCAATCTTGGCAAATTTGAAAAGTTTGAAAAGCCTTTGTGATTCTGCCATAGACTTTTTCATGTTTTCTTCCCAAGCTTCATATTCACCATTTACCTGTGCAGCAACTACCTGACTGTCAGTCCGAACCACTAAGTTGTTGATACGCAATGACCTGGCTATTTTTAACCCAACTAAAAGGTTTTCATACTCAGATTCATTATTGCTAAGTTGAAAATTGTATTTCAATGCATAAGGAAACTTGAGACCCGCCCCTCCGTTCGTTTCGACTGTTGACCCATCTATATATAGCTGCCAACAATTTTTTGAAGGATTCGACGGTACCAACATGTTGTCTTAAGTTCGGTTGGTTGTGCATTCGATTGAGAAATTGGCCAGTATCTGTGCCTTTACAACTTTGCGTGGGCTGAAGTGTATGTCGAGCTCAGAAAGCTCGATAGCCCACTTCATCAATTGGCCAACCGTATCAAGCTCGTGTAATATGTTCCGAATTGGGGCATTTGTCAGAATTGTAATTGTGCGTGATTGAAAATATGGCTTCAGTTTCCTTGCGACCACAATGAGGGATAAAGCATGCTTTTCTAAGGAAGAATATTGGGATTTGGCTCCCTACAAAATGTGGCTTGTGTAATATATCGGCTTGATGTATAGGCTACGTTCAGTGGATAAGACTGAGTTGACGACCGAATCGGAGATGGCCATGTACAAAAATAAAACTTCGCCCAATATAGGGGCTACCAGTGTGGGCGGTGAAGCCAAATGTACTTTTAACTGTTCGAAAGCATCTTGACATTCTTTATTCCAAGTGAAAGGCTTATCCTTTTTAACTATCTGGTAAAAAGGTGGTGCCATCTCGGTTGACCTGGCCAGAAATCTATTAAGGGCAGCAATTTGGCCTGTGAGCCCCTGCAATTCTTTCAATACGGATGGTGGTTTCATGTCCATAATTGCCTCGATTTTCTTGGGATTTGCCTCAATACCCCTATTGGAGATCATGAATTCCAAAAATTTGCCTGCTTCAATTCCAAAAGAACATTTTTGTGGATTTAACTTCAAACCATGGTGCACCATTGTTATAAATGCTTCTTCCAAATCAACCAGTATATCTGCCGGTTTGCTTGACTTGACTAGAATATCATCAACGTAAGCTTCGATGTTTCAGCCCATTTGATCAGCAAACATGCCATTAATCATGTCTTGGAAGTCGACCCCAATATTCTTTAAGCCGAAAGGCATTTGCGTGTGACAGTATAAGCCAATTGGTGTACGAAAAAAGGTTTTGTCCTTGTCTTTTTTTGCCATCTAGATTTGATGATATCCCTTGTGTGTATCGAGGAAACAGAGAAAGGAGTATCCAGCCGTGGCATATACCATTTGATCAATTCATAGTAATGGAAACAGCTTCTTCGGTATAGCCTTATTCAAGCTTGTGAAATCAATACAGACTCTCCTTGTACCATTCAGCTTTGGCACAATCACTGGGTTGGACAACCATGAAGGGAAGTCAACTCTCTGAATTATCCCTACTTAGTGCAACTCTTGTACTTCTTTTTGTAAAGCTTCATTCTTTTCTGGTACCACATACCTTTGCCCTTGTTTCACCGATTTAACCTGGGGCTCCACAACCAATTTATGCTCGGCAAAATAGCATGGAATAGAACTCATGTCATTGTTTCCCTATGTGAAAATTGTCTTGTACCTTGTTAACAGCTTTACTAGTTCTTCCTTGAGATTAAAAGGAAGGTATCGACCAACTTTGACCTTCCTTTCTGGATACTGTACATCGATCTAGAACTCCTCCACTTCAGTAACCGACTCCATCCTTTCTTCGTTAGCTGATACCTCAGTATCGACTGTATTTGTAGGAACTTGAGAGATTGCTGTCATATAACAAGTATAACCGACCCATGCATCTCCTTTTATGTAAAATGTCCTACCATCAACAAGCATGTGAATTGAGTTGTACAAAGTGCTAACGTCTACTTTCATCATGTTCAAACCAGGCCTTCCCCAAATAATGTTGTATGCCTATGGGGAATCCACAACGATAAATGAGGCATCTTTGGTTGACACTCGGCCTGTGGGTCCCCAATGAACTAGCAAATTGATTGTACCCAGCTCATATGTCGTTGCCCCTGAGAAACCAATCAAGGTAATTCGGCCGGCCTCAATTGTTTCATCTTTCAACCTCATCTTTTGGAAAGCCTCATAGTATAGTTTGTTAGTCGAACTGCCAATATCTATCAAGACTCTTTTCACCGTGCAATTAGCCACCGTACGGGATATGACAATTGGATAATCGTCATGGACGATAAATCCCTTCAACTTCTTTGTGGGATGTATTTTATTGATCTTAGAAATCATGTTAATCAACTTTGATCCCTCTGGCTGAGTAACCGGAACCTGTGGATTCTGTGGTTGCGGCATGGATCCTTCACAAAGGTTAACAAACTCTGTCAAATAACCTTTCTGCACCGCTGTTTCGATTTCTCTCTTCATGCAATGACATTCGTTCGTAACATGACCTGGCTCTTTATGGTAATGGCAGTATTTATCCACACTAAGTTTCTCCATATGTACGTGCATAAGTCTTGGGGGCTGCAGTATCCCCAAATGTGCCATTCTTTGCAAAATGACAGAACGCGACTTGTTCGATGGTGTGTATGTAACCGATAGTCTACTCCTATCGCGATTTCGATCATAAGGACGTGGTGATTGAAAACTCCTCCGTGCGAGGGGATTTGAAGCTCCAACTGTTGCAGGTGCTATTGGTGGTGGGTAATGCTTATTGACAGACATTGTGGTTGGTGTAGAGTTCGAAAGGTTATGATAAGTACTCGCCGAATATGACTATTGATTGTATGGCAGTATCCTATTTGGCTGATTTGATGGCATTGGCCATCAATATGTAGTAACACCACCGGAGGTGCCTTGTTGTCTAGGATTAAAAGTTCTCCGTGGTTGATAATTGGTTCCCATTGTTTGATTGTCATACTCATCCACTCAGTAGCCTTGGGCCTGCATCTCTTTCTTGTAAGCCTCATCCTTATTTTGGTTTACCTCATCACCTTTAATCCATTTGTAAACTCTGTCAAGGAGCTGTTAAACTATTTTTGGTTGCCTAATTGTTAGTTTGTGAGAGTATGGCCATAGGGCAACGGCGATATAGAAAGCTTCAATGTATGTTTTCTCTGAACAATTTTCCACCTTCGTGGATTCATCATTGAATCTTTTGAGAGAAGTTGGGTACTGTCGAAGATTGTGCGAGTGAGCTGAGGCCTTCTTGGAGGCACCCTCTGTCCTAAAATTTTGCAAAAACATCTCGCCCATTTTTGTAAATGATGTGATGGATTTCTCTAAAATGGAAGAGTATTTCAGGCCCTTTGTCGCTAGTGAATTTCCAAAACATCTACACAATGCCATATCATTGCCTTTATGCATAGTCAGCAGTATCATGTATTGTGTCAAGTGTTCCTCTTGATCTGTGGTTCCCCGATACTTATCCATTGGAGGTGGTTTAAAATCCTTTGGAAACTTTGCATTTTGATACTCTTCGCACAATGGGTTTTTTGCATGTACATTCCACTTGGTTACCCGCCTCTGATCTTTGGTTTAGTTGATATTAGCCCGTTATTCCTTTATATACTTGATGTCCTTCTGCAACTCTCGATCTTGTGCTTGGGGTTGGTTAGAAAGAGTCATTATCGATCCTTGGGGATAATAACTTTGTTGCCTAGGATTCTGAAAAACCGGGACATGACAAGATCGAGGTGGCTCCTGACATTGGGGTTGTTCCACTGCTGGTGTGACGTTCTGTGCTGATATCATTTGTTGACTGATACCAGGTATCGGCTGATTTCCATGCGGCTATGACTTTGTCTTTGATACCTCCATAGGTATCGGCTGGTTTCTGCGTGACAATGTGTGTGTTCTTGATACCTCTATAGGTATCTACTGCTTCCTATGTGGCGATGTCTGTGTTGTGGATGCCGCTTCGTTTGGCCTTTTCTATTGTGATTTCAATCTTTTTACTTTTGTGACTCTCTCTCTTTCTTCAGACTCTTTTGATTGCATATTTTTTTCATGCTCTATAATTGAGGTATTTTTTGAATTCTTTCCTGAGTTTGCAAAACTTAGCATGTTCCGCAGCATGCTCCTCAGTCGCTCGTCACTGTTGCTCATCAATATCGACTTGTCCAACTGATGGACTTGATGATTCAAAATTGTTAGAAGAAGCTTCAGAATCTTCTTCTCTGTGATCGTGTTGTTTAGTCCGTTTTGAAGTTGTCGAGAATGGCTTAGAAACTAGGGGCCAAGTCTGATTCCAACTATATCACCATGTGAGCCGTACAGGAAACCTGCAAGGATCAAAATCTTTAAGAGAATGGGTGTGTCTCAATATAAGGATCAAGATCTTTAAGAGAATGGGTGTGTCTCAATATCCCGCTCCAATGCTAAAGTCAGATATTGAGAGAGAATGCAAATTGTAGAAGAGAGAAAGAGAGAAGATATCTATTTATCTGGTTGTGAATCCTTTTTATAGACTACTCAAGTGTCTGTGTTCAATCCCATGTAGGATTGGTTGTAGAGTCCTGATTGTGTTATAATTGGTAAATCCCTATCCGATTGGATATTGTAGTAATAAATATAAACTGAATAGGATTTGTGTAATTATATGTTATAAATATATCTAAAAACTGAATAAATGAGATTTAGTGTATTTATACACTAACTATAAATTTTTTGTTCTATTATTTATCTAATCATGGAGTTTTTTTTTTTTCTTTTTTTGAAGCCACGATGTTAATTGTAATATTAATTAAAGTTCAAGCCACAATATTATGCCAGCAAGATTACTTAGAAGGGGAGGGAAAAAAAGGTAAGGCCCAAGTTGATACTTAACCTTATTACTAGTTTGTTCAATTAGAATTAGTCAACTGTGAGGTAAATTTTGTATGGACTGATGGCTCGAGACTCAGAGACAGGCAAGTGGCTGCCCGCATGAAATTGAGATGCCAATATGCGTGCATCTTAACGTTGTCGAAGTGCTAGCAGTACATACATAATGATAATTTAACCAAACTTGTGGACGTTAAACGAGTCAAATTATACTAAATTATAACCTAAAAAACTAATTATACTAAAATGCTGGACTTCGGTTTATATATCAATAATTATGCTTTCGAGGTCAACCAATTTAAGTTGCTTACGTAACAGTATAGTGTATATATATATTTAATAATTTATAACCTAAAGATAATATATATATATATATATATACAGTAAGGACAAAAGATTCAATCATTTTTTAATAAAATGATTCATTTTCCTAGAAAACTCTTTATTTATTGATAACCCTTCATTTATCTTCTATAAAATGGTTCAATCATTTACTCCCATTTATACAATTTGTCTCCTTTTATTTTTTTCCTCTACATGAATAGAACTGTCTAACCATACTTCTCATTCCTCTACCATTAGTATTATCACCCCACTATTATTAATGATTGCTATTAATGGTTGTGGCTGATGCGATTGCGACGCAGGAGCGGACAGTGCAAGTCAATGTGAGCAAGAACAGGCCGAACTGATTAAGGAAACAGACCCACAAGTGCTTAGGCGTTCAGCGAGGATTAGAGATATTGCTTGGAAATAAGGGAACTCAGACGTAGGGCCTTGAGGGGTTTTTTGGTCTTTTTATCGTTTTCTAAAATATTTTTAGGATTAGGGGTATTTTCGTAGTTTTGGTAATTGTTTTTTTAAAAATTTCAGTTTCCTAATAGGATTAGCTTTCCTTTTCCTTTTTAAATTTCAGTTTCCTATTAGGATTAGCTTTCCTTTTCCTATTAGGTTTAGCATTCATAGTGGTTTATTTAATGGTGTTTTTTTTTAACAGCTTTCAGTAGATTAAATATAAAGAAAATTCTCAATTGTCTTGTGTTTTTTATTTTTGGCTACTTCATTGAAGTTTCGTGAAAACTTCATCGTCGGTGATTATAATCAAATAACGACGAAAATTCTACTGTTGTTTTTCTTTTTATATCAAAGACTAAGAGCAATTCTATTTGCATCTTCGTCAGATTGCCAGTGCTCATGCTTCAAGTTCTCATATTTATCGTGCAACTCTTCAAGAAAACAAGAGATTATGCAAAAAACTTATATTTTTTTTAACTTTTTGACTTTTGTTATTTTATTTTCTATGTCAATAGTTGAGAATCAAATCAAATTATAGTCAAAGTTATATTTCGATTGGATGATAATAGCAATCATATGGAATTGCCAAGAAGATATTCAGGATGTTGCCATTTATGTTGGTCAATTATGTTTCTTTGCAAGTTGTTTTTTTTTTTTTTTTAAAATACAATCTTGATCCCTTTATCCGAAGAAAAGATATTCGGGATCGCTGATTAGTGGATACCTTATCTATGTTATTATTATCCCTTTCTTTTTATTATCTTCAATAACATGATGATCATTTTTTTGTTGGTTAGCATAATCAATAAGGAAGTGCGCATGTTTTTGTTTTAGTAATATGGTTTTTTTTTTCATAGTGGTTTACTAATTAATTTTATATGATTCTAATTTTCAAAATATTTATAAATAATAATAACAACTAAAATAATACTTATTCAAAGATGCATTAATTTCTGTCAACTTTTCTTAAAATTTATTTGAAAACAAAAATTTTCATAAACAAATAAATAGACTAGATAATGGTCATATTCATAATATTTATAAACGAAATAAATATGTATTCAGAACTATGTATACAAATATGTTGAGCATTACAAAATTGGGGGGGGGGGGGGGGGG
>JAOXNR010000576.1:0-10925 GCA_028571225.1 Parsonsia alboflavescens
TTATTGCATGTTATGCTAATATGTAAAAAATTACTTATTTAGATTATAGTATTTTACACTTTTCTCAGAAAATGATATCTTTTTTGGGCATAAATCCCAACACCAATTACCTTGGAGGTAAAGTTGCAGAGGTTGATAGGACGGAAGTTTGCAAATGTTGCTGGGTTGTCGATCTTTGGAATTAGAATGATTTGAGTTGAGGTGAATTGCTGAGGCATCCGCACCCCTGGCCAAAAGTCCCTCACTGCTTGCAACATGTCTAGCTGCATCAAGCTCCAAAATGTTGTAAAGAAACTGCTTGGGAAGCCATCTACCCCCGGGGCGCTCTGTCCATCCAGTCTGAACACCGCTGCCCTTACTTCATCCAGATTTGGAAACGTCGATAGCTTTCTGTTCTGAGATGGAATGATGTCTTGCGGAATGTTAGTAGTGAAGCTGTCCGATTTGCGCAAACAGCTCGGATCATCTGTTAATAGCCTCGAGAAAAATGACACTGCTTCCCCTTCAATATCGTGAGGTTCTGTAAGCCAACCACCATCCGAAGCTTGGATTTTATGAATTTGCAGAACAGCTTTTCTCGTATGCCAAAGTTTCGAAAAGTATGATGTGTTTCCTTCTCCATCCTTCAGCCATTTTATTCTGGACTTCTGTCTCCAAAAAAATCTCTTAGTTCTTTAGATGGAAAATCAGCTCAACCCGTGCTCGAAGTAGTTTCTCTCGGTTCTTTTCCGTATTGTCAGCCATGTAGACTTCTTCTAGAGAAGTGACCGAGTTCTCAGCTCGTGTCACATTGGATTCCATATGCTCGAAGGTGTCTTTGTTCCAAGCTGTGAGGACTCTTTTTAATCTGCACAATTTTCCAGCCAATCTATGCATTCCATCTCCTTCAACAAGTTGCTGCCAAGAAGACTCAACTATCCCTCGAAAATCCTTATGTCTTACCCACATATTTTGGAAGCGAAAAGACCTTAAGGTCAGCAGTTGAGACAAGTAAAGGACTGTGATCCAATGGAATTCGCAGCAGATGTTCCAGTGAGGTACTATGGTACGTATTCTGCCAAACTTCATTTACCAAGACTTTGTCTAATTGTCTCCAAAATTGGGAAAGGTTGATCTGTACCAAGTGTAATTATGACCAACAAAAGGTAAGTCTAAAAGTCCATAGTGATCCATGCAATCATTAAACTCCCAAACTGGACGTATTATTGGCGGAGATCCCAAACTTTCCTCCAATGAGCAAACCACATTAAAGTCTCCCCCTATCAACCATGGCTCATTAATTTTCGAGAGGGTTGCTATCTTCATCCACAATAATCTCCGAGTTATGTAATCACCGGTGGCAAAAACAAAGGACATTTTGCATATTCCATCTAAACCCGTATAATTTTCCACCGAACAAGATAGTATTTGATTTGAGTCTCATGTAATATTTAACAGCAAATTTAGAGTGGAAATAGGGCATATTAAGTTTAAAAGCATAAGAAGCAAGCCTTGAACAGTTAATCATGGGCTGTACAATAGCTACTATCTGAAGTATATGCATGAGGATATGATGTTTCAGCTTTTCCAAAGAGGTAGAGTTCCCAATACCTCTAATGTTCCGTATGAGAAGTTTCTTCATATCGATTGATTGGAGGAAGAGCTACGTCGGGATTGTTGACTTGTAACCACGTTTGAGGGAGGGATGTTTTTCTTCCTTTTAACAGCGCTTGGGGGGTCGGCCTGAACATCACCCGTCTCCGACAGCTCCACGATCACATTAATGCCCTCAATATCTACAGCGAACTCCATATTTCTGTCCTTCCGAGTTGGATTGACTGAATCTTAGCCTGTGACAGATTCACTCGATGAGCCCGATACGTTATTCTGTGAATGTAGAGGGTTTATTGCCCCAATTTGCTCTCCTGAGGCTGGTTGAAAGGCACAAACATGCTTTGCAGGTGCAATTATTCCGCTGTTGTTTTCCCTTTGTGGAGTTTCCTTGCTCAAGCTAGGGTTCCCGTCTATTATTTGTGCTGGCAGCTGAGTGTTTGGCTGGCAATCTGGTTGTGCGATGGGCGCTTGGATTGGGATTTCCTCTGTTCGATCAGTCTCTTGCGGCATTGGCTGTTTCCCCATTGATTTCTGAAGGATCAAGTCCATCGTATCTGCTGCTTTAAGTTTCCAGATTTGCATATTTTTGTCCTTTTGCTTTTGCGTGGCTATTTTTGCTTTGGCGGGCTGATCCTAAGGCTTGGATTGCTTTAGTTCCTGATTTTTTGTGTAACAGCGATCCTCAGAATGCTCGATCTTCTTACAGTAGGAACAATATTTCAATGTATGCTCATATTTGATCGGCTGCCAGAAACCCAAGTCTTCCTGATCAATCCAAATTCTATTCGGCGGCGTGTTTAGCAGATCTAATTCATTGCACACTCGAGCTGTGCTTGGCCTCGATAAGTTGACAGTAGGGATGTCAACTTTTAGTGGCTTCCCAATAATCGAAGCAAACGAATGTAAGATTTCCTTCTTGAAAAAATGGATGGGGAGATCGGGGAAGGAAATCCATGCCAAGATCGTTGATGGTTCTTCCTTTACATGAAATTGTGGTGTCCATTTGAGTATTCTCATCAGAACTCTGTTAGGTATCCAGACGCCCTTTAGCCACAATCAGCAATAGACTTCCTTGTGAGTTACTCGAATTAGAATATGACGTGCATCAATCAACCCAATTGAGTAGTCTCCTTTAAGGTCGATTGTTTGGGTTGATTTAGTTACTGTGTCGAGGGATGGTTTCCCAGATGAGAATTTTCCGATCAAAGCTAATTTGTAAGGTTCGGACAGTTTGTCAATCTCTGCTTTGGTGAAGAATAATGCTAGTTCCCCCTTGAATGTTTGAAGCGGTTTCATCGGAATGGCAGGGGCAGCAGTTCCGGCTGGCTGGGTTTTGAAGAGGAAGGAGAAGGAGCCTCTTCCAGATGGAGAGGGAGTTGAGGGCGCTACAGAGATTGGGAAAAATGACTTACAGGTTCTTAAAGGGAAACTCTTGGAGATTGAGAAATTATATTTGCATGGGCTCCTTTATATACATGTTTCTTTTGATATCCCTTTAGCTTATTGAATCATTTAAACAAAAATTTAAGTCTCTGTCTTCATGTCCCAGTGGGAACCTAACCTAAAAGGCTATATAGGGATCATCTACAAGTAGCATTTTTCTAGGCTTGTATGGTACCTACAATATATTTATATTTATATTTATATTTATTGTGGATTGGATTTTAAAAAATTATATGAGTTCAAACTTACTGCTATTATTGCTCTAAATTTTCTAGTGTTTTTTGAAAAGTATTGGCTATCTTTTTCATGAGTAAAGATGTGATCTAGTCTTTAGTTAAAATTTATCTTTTAAAAA
Source organism: Parsonsia alboflavescens (assembly GCA_028571225.1). Taxonomy (NCBI): domain Eukaryota; kingdom Viridiplantae; phylum Streptophyta; class Magnoliopsida; order Gentianales; family Apocynaceae; genus Parsonsia; species Parsonsia alboflavescens. The sequence goes on from JAOXNR010000576.1 coordinate 3,392, forward strand.
AAATCATATGTCAATTATTAGAAGGAAGATTGTCATTTTTCATCCATGAACTTTTTATGGATTGTGACTTTCATCCATGAACTTTATTTATTTATTTATTTTTGTCCTTCAACATTTTTTTTTTTTTTTGGTGCAATCAGTCATTAGAACTAGAAATTGAATTTTATGACCTTTTTCCAATTATCGGAGAGGGAAATTTTCGTCAGAACATGTTATATTTCACTTTACACATTATAAGTGGGTTGTGGGTGGACGTGTTTTGACAAAAATATCCCCTTCGATGATTGGAAAAAGGTCATAAAATTCAATTTCCGATCATAATGACTGATTGCACAAAAAAATTGTTGAAGGACAAAATAAATAAATAAATGTGATGAATGAAAAATACCAATCTTCCATTATAAGAATGAGATGGTCGGATTTCAACTTCAGAAAAAGATGAAGAGGACAACAAATATTCAAAAATCTGGTATTCCTTTTTTTAGCTTCTTACTTTCATCTAACCGCCCCTCCCACAAAACCTCACACACACACAAAAAAAAAAAAAAGTGAGGGGCTGACGTAATTATAAAATCCCAATTCATATGTAAAACCATCCATAGTGACATGAGGTTTGGCAGATCCTTACCTGTTTATTAAAAAAGAATTAAAAAGAGGAGGAGATATAATGAACCTTACTCCTTAGCGGGTGGAAATCAATCCACTACATAGCATAAACTATATATGAGAGCTACCTAAAATGGGAAAATTATAAGCTTTCTGAATATGAAATAGATGCCAATTAATCTTATGTATGATGCCTCCACTGCAACTTGACTCCTCGACATAGACAAAAGCACATCGTGCAGACCAAATCTCATGGCATATCAACAGAGGGATAGTTTTAGAAATAATACCCAATCTCTTCTCTTGGGAACTAAAGCTTTTAAGGCGTTCATTCAAAGAGTGTTGAGAGATATGCATACCACCAGTGATGTCAGACACGCGAAAAAAGTGAGACCAAATTTCCATTGTTATCTTGCAAGAGCTAAACAAGTCATTCAATGTTTCAGAAGTGCACTTATAGTGACATCTGGATGCTAGATTGAAGCCCATATAGGTTCGAATGTCATCAGTTGCCAAAAATTTCAAAGCTAGACTCCACATAAAAATTGACCAAGAAAGGAGAATTTTCGTGTGAAAATAGTGATCATGAATCGATGCCAGAGCCGAACTCTCCTTGTCAAAGCTGCAAGACAATTAGAGAGTTGAAACTTCCCATTAGACGATTGCTTCCACAAGTACATATCCGTCAAATCCCATCCTTCCAAATGGAAAGAGAGAACTGAATTGCACAGATCTTGTGGTAGCAACAACTGCACCTCTTCTGTTCGCCACTATCCTTGAAAAATATGCCCTTTAATTGCGATATCAGCTAGGATATCAAACTAAACCTTATCTGCAATCTTCCCATCAGCCAGCCAATTCTCGTGCCAAAAAGAGAAGTTCCAATGTCCTAATTTTATAGCAATGAAGGGTTCTGCATCTTCTGCAACTGATAGCAACAGGTTCCATACCCTTGAACCTCTAGTGAATGATGGCTGTCTTAGCTGAAAGCCATATTTCAGTTTAAGTTGAGCAGACAACAATGATTCTACAGTACAGAAGCTCCACCACAACTTCATGCTATAGGCTCTAACAAAATGAGATGGTGAAGTTACATTCAGACCTCCCCTGTCATAAGGCATACAAATTTGCTTCCAAGAACACCAATGCCTATCATGACCATAGTCCGAATTGCCCCAGAGGAAATGAGCAAAAAGTCGCTCCAAATCTGCAATGACCTGCTGTGGAGGGTTCAAAACAGCAAGACAGTAAGTGGACATAGCTGATAAAACAAGCTTAATTAGCATAAGGCTACCCCTCGGGGAAAGATATTTCTGTTGCCACCCATTAATTCTAGCTTTAACTTTGTTAACCAGAGGTTCAAAGTAGTCAATCTTCATTCTTCCTGAAAAGATTGGACAGCCCAAATAAACAATCGGAGGCTTCCTAATAATACAACCAGTGATCCCTTTAAGCATTCCTTGTTTATGCAAAGAAGTGGCTGAGGACAAATACATAGAACTTTTATGAAAATTGATACGTTGCCCCGAACAATCTTGATAAAAGCCAAGAAAATCCATTGAGCTAACCAAACCCTTCTTTAAACCCCGAGTAAAAATTATTATATCATCAGCAAAGCTCAATTGTGTCTTTCTCAGGCATCTTTTTTACCTAATTTTAGGACTTAGTTCAACATTATAAGTTGCAAGCGGTGAAAGACTTTTGGGCTGGATTGCGGATGCCACAACAGTTCATTTCCACCCAAATCATCTTAATACCAAAGATGAATAATCCGGAGACGTTTGCAGACTTCAGACCCATCAGCCTTTGCAATTTCACTTCAAAGGTAATTGGGAAGGTAATATCTTCCATATTGGCCATGCTTCTTCAGAATGCTCTATCTTCAAGGGGGTTTTATTTAGGGGAGAAATATAGGTGATAATATTTTCTTGCTTTTGATTTGGTTCATTCCCTAAATAAGAAATGTTAGGGGGGAAATATGATTATGAAGTTGGATGTGCTGAAAGAGTTTGATCGAGTGGGCTAGTCTTATTTGTTGGAGGTTTTGAAGAAATTTGGCTTTGGTGTTCATTTCATAATTGTTTGACTTTTAACAAGTTTTCAGTTACAATTAATGGGAAGCTATGTGGTTATTTCTCTTCAAGTAGGGGAGTACGACAAGGGGATCCACTCTCTTCGACGCTATTTGTCTTAGCTGTGGAAGTTCTTTCCTGAGGTTTGAATAAATTATTATAAGATGGAGTTATTGGCGACTTCATTCCGAATAGGATTGATATTTCTATTTCACACTTGAACTATTTAATACTTGTTCGCAATATATCAAAATAAATAAATTTTAACCTCCTCTAAAAATAGGATCTCTTACTTTAATATTACGTTAAATTTTTTCGTGATTTTAAAGACTCAGTTAAAAAGAATTAAATTTATATACTTATCTCAAATTTCACATTTACTCCTTTAGCTAGGATCTTGAGGTCCCTTGCTCGAGCTTTATCTATTGGGTACCTAATTACATGTATGGTGAGTTACCAATTTTGTAAATTTTGCACCAATTAACTTCTTGTATATCTATAAATTGTAATACTTTTTCTGACCTATAATATTTTTAGCCTTTCCAAAGTTTTTTTTTTCTCTTACACTTAACCCTCTCTATATTTCCATTCTCAAAGATTAATAGCGGTTCTTTACTTATCTTCGTTATATTTTGAACTCGAAACCAAACCTACAGGTTAGCTACTTACTACCAAAATTGAAAAATTGGGACAAGTCTTTCCAAAATATATTTACCTAAAAAATAGTAAAATGATAAATGAGAAGGGACGATCGGTGTAGAGTACTCCCTTCGTCACTATTTATTAGTCATTTGAGTTAATTTTTCCTTGTCATTAAATATAAGTTATTGTTGTTAGTTGATTAGATATTTTAGTAGTTTTTTACAATATTTATCTATTTCTCTCTCTTCACTTGTCACTGCTGTTAGTTTGATTTGAATTATAAATAAGAATATTCCTAGAAAAAAAAAACAAAAAACCTTTAATTTTGATAAAATGACGATTAGTAACTTATAAACGAGTGATGGAAAGAGTATATATGATGCAAGAACAATATCGAAAAAAATGACCAAACAGAAGAAAAGTTGAAAAATTGTGAAAACTCTCTGGTTTTCGGAAAAACGACCAAAGTCGAAAATTATCAAATAATCAAAGCTGTATGTAACTAAGACAAAACGAGATATTTATAATCTAAAATCTACCCTAATCCTAATCAAAATTAATCAAAAGAATCCTACTCGAAATTAATAAAAAGAATCCTAATCGAAATTAATAAAAAGGGCCCTAATTCGATTTGGAAATAACAAACAACAAAATTATGAAAATACTCCTAAATGAACAGTGACCACGATGAATAGTGCCCCCAGCGTCATCTCAACGGCTGGGAAAAGATTTGCCCTTGAATCTGACTCGGCCTCGCCCGCTTCATCATCTTCCTCCGACGTTTACCGATCCGCCATTTAGGCTGCAAGTTCTTTCGTTTAATCCGCGAACGATCCTGAGAATGCAGTTCCTTGAACTGTCTAGCACGTCTGAACTGACTGTGATCCGGTAACGGAGCAACCAGCTTAGGAAGCTCGGATTGATCTGCATTTTTTTCTAGAACAACCAGTGCAAAATTTTCAATTGCCCTCCTTGTCTTCCCACAAAATTCTATTCCGGACAGCAAATTCCTTGGTGTCTCCTTCCTCAAATCCGTAGGTCCCAATGTGATATTCTTGCCATCCTTGCTGAAGGAATATGTGTTTCGAGATCCGTCATGTGTCACCTTCCTATCATACTGCCACGTCCTCCTTAATAGAATGTGACAAGCATCCATAGGAACAACATCACACCAGACCTTGTCCATATATTTTTTCCAATCGAAAATCGAACAAGGCACGGTTTGATGACTTTTACCTCATTGCCCTTCTTCAACCACGACAATTTGTAGGGCTGTGGGTGCTCAATTGTTTCCAAACCTAATTTTTGTACCATTATCATGGAAACCACATTCTCGCAACTATCGCCATCAATGATCATGTTGCAAACCTTCCCTCCGGCAGTACACCGAGTATGGAAGATATTATGTCGTAAGACTCATCTTCTACTGCCGCCACACTTAACACTTGCCAAATCACAAGGGACTCTCCCGAATCAGCATATACAATGTCCTCCTCCTTTTGTGCCTCATCAGGATCCCCTTCTTCATCGTCAAAACCTGGCTCAAGCACCTCCTCGCTGAGTGTCACGATCTGCCTATTTGGACAATCTGTGACAAAGTGCCCAATGTAGTGACATTTAAAACAGCTTTTGTTGTTGCCACCGCCGCCTCTTTGCTAGTTCCGCTATGCTGTTCGTCCTTGACTACCGACTTACCCTTGTCTCCTACTCACAGCCGCCGCCGAAGCTGAAAAGGATTGCCCGCTAGGGTTGTCTTGAAATCTGTTCAGAACCCTAGATCTCGAACCGCCGCTGCTCTTCCATCTAAGGTGTCCCTCGACCTTCAGGGCTAATCTGCAAACATCTTCATACGTCCAATATTGCTGCAGTTGAACCACATCACCAATCTCGAACTTCAAACTGGCCAAAAATCGAGCCACCGTCTGCTCGTCTTCCTCGGCGATATCGCACTTCATGTACAACCGATCAAATTACATAATGTACTACTCCACTGAAAGATCTCGCTGCTTAATGGAATGATAATTAATGAACGCCTCTCGTCGATAGTGTACCGGCAGGAACTTCTTCCGCAGCAGTTTCTTCATCTTGTCCCAAGTCGAAATTTTCGACTTTCCCTCTCTGGCGTTTTGCTTCTTAACCTGCTTCTACCAAATCGAAGCATGTTTTCGCAATTTAATTGCCGTGATCTTAACCTTCTGTTCTTCTGTCAAATATCGAAGATCGAAAATCCGCTCCACCGTATGTAACAAATCTAAAAATTCATCAGGATGCTTCCTACTTTCAAAATCGGGAATCTCGATTTTGCATGCCGAAATTCTGGAAAGAAGATGGTTGTCGGCCACGTCGTTCCGGTCGGTTTGGTCACCCTTGGTTCAACGCCGCAAACGGATTGTCATCTTCCTCCTCATCGTCGGATTCAATCTCCGATTCCACACCCTCCTCGGACTGAACATCCAACCGCACCTCCGCTAGTTGCTGCTCCAAGTCCTGGATTCGTCTTCTCTGTTCCACGTTTTCGTTTTCGACTTCCTGTAGGTCTCGTTGACGAGGCGATTCGTCTTCCTCAGGAACGACTCCTCGTCCCCTTCCAACACGACGCCGTCCACGACCTCCACGAATCTGCTCAGCCATTGATTTTAGCAACCTGAGGCTCTAATACCAACTGATGCAAGAATAATATCGAAAAGAATGACTAAACAGAAGAAAAGCTGAAAAACTGCGAAAACTCTTTGGTTTTCGAAAAACGACCAAAGTAGAAAATTATCAAATAATCAAAGCTATTTGTAACTAAGACGAAATGAGATATTTATAACCTAAAATCTACCCTAATCCTAATCGGAATTAATTAAAATAAACCTACTCGAAATTAATAAAAAGAATCCTAATCGAAATTAATAAAAAGAATCCTAATCCGATTCGGAAATAACAAACAACAAATTAGAAAACACCCCTAAATGAACAGTGACCGTGATGAATAATGCCCCCATGAACAGTGACCACGATGAATAATGCCCGGTGAACAGTGACCCGGCATCAATATATTACCGAGAAAAGAGAATTACTCCGTTCTTGAAAATGTGAGAGTTGAACAGGTCTTGGAATAAGACACCAAAAATATAAATATCCATATCCATATATGATATATGGCTGCCTACACTTTCTGTGGAAAAGTTTATGCTCTTCTCTTCATATCTACTCAGAGCTTATGGTATGTATGGTCAAATAATCAACAAGAATAGAATCCCCCAAAATCCTTTACGCATTTAAGGGTACGTACGTTACGTACTACTCAATATCTAAGACGAATGCTACAGGCATCTAGTTGGTAGAGCAATTCATCATTCTCGACAATATACAAGGGGCTGAATTATACACATGGTGCCTATCTTCGAATGGCCTTTTCAACACTTCCAAATACGTCACTTCATTGGAAGAGGAGGCTGGGAGACGCCACAACACAACACTTTTTCCACTCCAAGATTCCACTCTCATGGTCTATTTTCATGTGGAAACTGAGCAACAACTTCATAGCAACTGATGATATGCGAAGTCGGCTTGGTTTTCAACTTGCATCGAAATGTCATTGCGAAAGGTTAGGAGAAACTATACCACATTTTTTCGGTTGCTATCCATTAACAGCACAGGTATGGACACACTTCAATTAAGTATTTGGAATCAACAGAAGATCTCTAGAACTGGTGGAACACATGCACAATTGGTGATAGCAAAAACAATGGTTGGGGTTACTGGCAACACTTCTCCCGATCCTCATTTGCCATGAAGTTTGGGTGGTACGTTGTGCGACTTTATATTATGAAGAAACCATTAGTAGTAGGAAGCTAATCAACAAGTTCAATTGGCAGCTATATCATTTTAAGAAGGCATATTCTTTGCCCATGTTAGATAGTCTATTTCATGAGCTTCCACTATAGATTTATTTACAACAATCATTGTAAGGCACTTTCTGACCTTCTCAATTTTAATTCAATAAACAGGTAGAGGTGTGCCTTAAAAAAAAAAATTTTTATATACATACTAAGCTTTGGTCACAATCAGAAATGCCCCGTGATGACCCCAACAAATTATTCCTCATCGGTGGTAGCAGTTGGGGTTTATTCTCTTTTGTCCTCTATTTCCTAATTTGGTTCACTCCCTCATTATCAATCTTAATTGTGTAGTGGGGTACAAATATACTTCACGGTAAGATCTTCTTA
>JAOXNR010000577.1:0-11964 GCA_028571225.1 Parsonsia alboflavescens
CCTTTAATTAAATAAAAGGATTGTTGGGTTGTTGGGCTCTTGGCCCATAGAAAACCCATATTTCTAATTTAGTTATTAAAGGATTATTTTTAATCTTTAATGACTACAAAAGAATTACGATCATTCTAAAACCCTAGAAAAGAGAACAGACGTAGTTTTTCTCTCTGCAGAAAAATTACAAAAAGTCTGTTTTTCTCCACTTCACACAGAATTCTTCGATCTTCTATTTTTCTTTCTGTTCACCCAGACAGATAGGGAATAGATTAGAAGATCTTATGCAAGTAGATCAAGACATCAAGATTCATTCCGCAGGACAGATCTCTGCAAGATTCGTCATTCCAGGTATCGTTCTCGATCTTATCTATTTATGTGAGAGAAAATTTTTTAAAATCTTGGGACTCCGAATTTGTTTCCTAGTGGATTCGAGATCTGATTCCCCTTCACTTAGAAAATATCTTTTTATTCTTTGTCCAATTTATTAGTCTTTCGTTATTTGGTAGAAAGTATCCATTGAATATAGTATTATCGTTTACCTTTTTATAGTTGATTACTATTCTAGCTTTATTTCTCACTATTTCTGCACGGTTTCTAACCATAAAAGCTGGCGAGCTATGAGATGATTTACTGGCTCTAATCAATTTTTGATTAACTTGTTCTTGTATCTAGGTTTTAAATTCTTCCTGATCTTCTGGATTATATCTCATGGGTGTCACTCTGATAACTTTGTCTGTATCTTTCATTTCTAACTTGGCTTCTATCTTATTCTTTTCCCAAAATTGAAGTGGGTTTTCTGAGAAGCATTCTTCTAATCTATGTTTTATTCTTTTTATCTCATTCTCAAGTTTTTTAAACATAATCTAATATTTCAATAATGGTGTTCCTTTCGGCAAAATCATTTATTCATAACATATATACATTACCTTACTAGTTAAATCATTTATATGTTATTTATCTTTTATTTATAATACATAGTATATTTCTTTTTATAGAGAAAAAATATTATATGCTATTAGTTATTTAGTTAAATAGTAGTATTTACGATATTTATTTTTATTAAAATGGAAGTATAAGTATAACATATATGACTAATATTTTGAAGAAGAAAGAAAAGGCTATTAGTGTTTATAAAATATTACACGTGCATATTTTATACATACATACATATATATATATATATATATATATATATATATTTATATAAAACTTATAAAATGGGGGGCTTTCATGGGCCAGGGTGAGTTAGATTAGATTTTTAGTCAGACTTAAGTCGACCAATGGATGGGTTTCATGATCAAGGCCCATACTTGGCTTTTTTTAGCACGGGGCGGGGCAAGTACCCGTCGAGTCAGGCCAAATTGCCATCCGTACTCCAAATGAAGAAAGGACTTCCTCAAACAGTCTTCTAGATTTTGAGAATTGTATAAAAATGATTAAGGACATGAGAATCAAACTTACAAGCTATCTTGTTCTCAAGAACCCATGATGGTAAATCTAGTAATTCATATTTAAGGTTTAAGGACTTAATTACTGTCAAGGAAAACTCTAAAATTTCAGCCAATTTTCCAGGCAGCAAAGAAGTATCGGTGCACCTCTCTTGGACCAGAGAAGCACCAGTGGAAATTCCCTTGGCAGCCACCAATTGACTAGCGCCAGTTGAGTAATAGACTAGCACCGGTTGAGTGCATGGGTGGTTGTGCCAATCACTCTCGGTTCTTGCAATTTTGCACCATTTCACTTGTTTCTTTGGCCGTCTTTGGTGCTTTTTTCTTGGCTTGATTCTTGATGCATCTTGGTGTGTCTTCAATCCTTATTCGCTGATGTTTTAAAACCTAAACTTGAAGTACAAATCTCTATACAAGAACCTCATAAAGTCACAAGTTCTTCAATCCATCGAGTAATGTCAACCAAGACTTCTTTAATTCTTGAAGTATCAATCTTCATCCTTAAAATTTCATTCATGTTTTTCAAATATAAGTTCTTGTATACAAGCTTCCTTGCATAAAACAAGTCTTCTTTTAGTTCATCAATAGCAAGGTCATCACTTGAAAGCTTTCATAATCTCTCATACCGGAAATGAATGTCTGTGTAAACATTTTCTCTTCCATGAAGAACATCTCCAAAGTGTTCTCCTTCGATGGCATCCAAGTAAATCTAACCAAAGCTTATTTAGTTCCTTGATATCCATCACTAACACTGTGAAATCAGTGAATGAAGACATGTAATCTTCGGAGATAACATTTGCATCCTGTGGAGAACAAATCCAACCCCTGAACTCGTTGTCTGTGGCATGGAAAACGAAGATGGAGATGATGAAGCCGACAGACCACTGTAGCTAATAGGGAAAACATCTGAATGGTGTGTTACTAGATGGTCATGTGTCCAGAAAGCAATATCACCCATTCTCTGCAACCTAAAGAACCTTGAAAAACCCATGGGTGGAGCCACACTCAACAGTCTAGTCAGCTTAGTAGCATCATGGTGAGGCCTCTAGCTCATGTGATTGGGGAATCCTCTTCATGGAATGGCGTCGATGGCATCGTAGGGATGCACACTCCATCTTGTCTCAATCTTCTTGGCAGTCTCTAATGATCTTGGGCACATACCAGCTCCATTAACCATGTTTTCTTATTGGAGAAACACCCGATAATATCCCTCCCAACGTACGTTAGTATTTGTCAAGCCTTACTTAACATAAATGATATCCTCTGGGGCTACAAACTTGTGGGACGTACTGCGGTAGCATCCATTACCTTGTGGGCGAACATCATGTAGCGCATCAACCTAAAATACACATAATTATTGATATAATCCTAATATTTCACTAGAAATATAAAATATTTAAAACAAATTTAAAGATAGCATGCCAAATGCTTGAGGGCAGCAGAGTCACCTACGTATCCGTTTATATCACTCGTGGCTGAGTTATCTACTAGAGGGCGGGTGATCACCTAATACCATGTCACGTAGGCATGTAATGTCACCATGATGTTCCCTACCTCTTGATTATGCACTTCTGCTTCATGCAACAGCAAGTTTCGCATAGTGCACACTCCAATCTCAACCCACATTCCCAAGTCAAGAGACATGGTAAATTTGTGTTCGTCCAAAAGGCACGGGGATAGTCTACTCCTACCTAAACTTGCGAAAGACTGGATCTAGATAGTGTAACTCAACCACGTGAAAATAGAGTAAGGGTGTTTAAGATTGCCATGTGGAGGCACTTGCAAAACAATAGGGTGGGAGTGACTGGATAATCTCTGTACTATAAGGCATCCATATGAATTGTTAAGAAAAAAGACACAAACCAAGTCAGTGCATGTAAAATCCATATGACTAATATCTGCATTGTAGAGGACAACAATAACGCATTTGGTGTGGTCACTAGAAGCTCGCAAGACATGGCTCATAGTCGTGGACATGTCAAAGTGCACTGCGCATCTGGCATCGTGAGGTACATGTGGAAAGAGATCATGATAGAGATTAGGCAAGTCAATCACCTTCAATACCTAGTGGACCCACTCGAGAAAAATAGGCTAATGGTGATAGTTTAATTGTGGAGATTCAACCTCTGCAAAACAACCCCTTTTATAACTCATTTGCAGAGGTTTCAGTTGTAAATTGCTGCCTTTGACAACCTCCACATAATTTCATTCATTTGACACAGTTCTGATTCGTTTTGCGGAGGTTTTCAACACCCAGAAGACCCAAAAAAATTAAGGGGGTTCGTAACCTATACAAAATAATAAAAATGTGGGGGTTATTAACCCCTACAACCTAAATATGTTTTGTGGAGTGTTTTTTTTTTTTTTTCGTTTTTGGGGTTTGGAGGTTTAAAACCTCTGTTGTTTGGTTAACAAAATGAATTCCCTTTTATAAACGTTCTAGTAAAATGAATAAGAAAAAAATTGACTATATATACACCGAAGAATCTTTTTAAATTTTGTAAATATATCATAGACACAATTTTGGAAATTAATTCCAGAATTTTTAATTTATTTCTTACTTTGGGAGATAAATTAATCAATTAGAAATTTTTAATATAATTTTATTTCACACTATTTGAAAAAACTAAGTAATTTTTAACGATGCCATGATATACTCAAGTTATATTATGCTTCTGTTAATTCTCTAATGGTCAACCATCTTTTGAAAAATTAAAATAAATTTGATCAATTACCCCCAAGGTTTAGTTTATTTTTTTAGGATTTTGTTTATAAAATGTATTTAAAAAAAGAATTTTTTTAAAAAGAATTTTTTTTTCTTAAAAAAAAGAATAGTTGACTGTTAGCTGACTGTTAGAGACTTAGCAGTAGCACAATATAATTTGATCTCCGATGCCCATTATAGCATTTCCCTATATATATATATATATATATATATTGAATTTTTCTGTTGTGTGTGACGCTCACAAAATGACATCATTTAATTTTCGGAAAACAAATAAAATTGACCAAAACAACATCTTTTTGTGGGTTCCGCATAGTGCGAAGTCGCACATAGTAAAAGATTCTATATATATATAAATATATAAATATATATGTAGATTTATAGGAAAATGCCTAGTGTACTCCTATTAGATTCTAGTTACTAGAAAATGTTCAAACCCAACAAGCAAAGATAAAAGTAAGAAGGAAGATATCTTTTTACGTCCTCAAAGGACAAATACTCCTTCTGATATTCCTTACACTGCTTTCTCTACTCCACAGGAACATTACGAATGGTTAGTATTGCCATTTTCGAAATATCTGAGATGCATTTTTCAATCCAAATGGCATTACTAACCATTCGTAAGCCCCTGTGAAGTAGACCTGAAACTAGGAATACATTAGGATGGATACATATTGGAGCAATTCAGATATATCGATTTTCTATATTTTTGAGAGAGTTTGATTCTCTCATAATCTCACCATGCCTGCCTGGTGGCGAAATATAGAGATTTCTTATAATAATATCAGAAGGAATGTTTGTAAATCTCCACATACCTCACCAGCTTTTATGGTTAGAAACCATGCAAAGATAGTTAGAAATAAAGATAGAATGGTAATTAACAATGTTTCTTATCATGTTATCTTGTTTTATTATCAAATATGTAACATTTATACAGACAGCTAATATCTCGATGTCTATCCTTTTCTTAGATCAAGAATTCTATGTTGAAAATATATTTGTGTATTGATGTGTATTCCGCAATCTAAATTTGTGTTATTTATCACATAATTTATGACTAATACAATTTCCATTAGCTCTAGTGTCTATTAGAATAACCTGTGTATTATCAGTTCTTAATTTAAATCTTTTAGATAGTAGAAAATAATAAAGCTTTTGATAACTTTTGACTACAGTTAAGAGTTCTTTCTCATTTATAGGATATTTAGTCCGTGTATCAAGTGTTGTTTAAAATACCATGTAAACATCTGATAGCTATTAAAAGATTAAGAAATGCATACCATAAGTATTTTTTGGATGTAGACATAGATTTAAACCAGCTAATTAATGATGAACTGATAATTGATGATAGTAGTTGGGGAACGGAAGACGAATAAGATTGTGATCAAAAGACAAAAGAAGTTAAATGATTTCTGCTCAAGATTCGGCCAAGCCCAACCTAGAGGACCAAAAGTTCCAGCCAACACACCAAGAAGATTAATGCTTAATAAATTTCTAATCAGCTCAAAGACTTTCAGCCAAGAAGATAAACTTTAATTAAATATAACATATAATGCAATGCACTTTAATTTCAGAAATCAATAGTATAAATAGGGGAAGGCTGTGAGATAGAAAGAATAAAAAAGTGCAAAGAAAATAAATGGTGAAAAAGCAAAAAGTACATTTGTATGAAGAAAAAGCAAGCCGCAAAAAGTACATTCGTATGGATTCTTGCAGTTTTTTTCACTCATTTTCAATTCGTGGAATTGGAATCGGATGAAGAAAAAGCAAGCAAATTTCATTCTCTCTCGGTTATGACTCTAAAAGAATCTTTTGCGAGCAAATCTACTATTAAGTTTATGTAATAGATTGAATATATAAATTTTTAAATAAAATAAATGGACATCAAAATTTAACGAAATTCACTCAATTGAAGTATATCCAATATTAGATTACGTCCTCAAAGTCAAGCTAAGCTGCAAAATCCACTAAAATAAAAACATTACAATGGATGTAGTATAGACAATAGAATCCCTCAAGGAAACTCACTAGTTCTTCCTATGAGATCTTCCCTGAATCTTCCCATATAAAATGTGCTCTTTGATCTCCATCGCTACTTTAGCCTAAAGCTCCTCTATCCAATTTGGACATCTCTTTAGGCTTTTTGCATTATTTGGACCTTGCTTTAACCTAAGACTCCTCTATTCAGGTTAGGCCTCTTCATCAAGCTTTTGGGCCTCATCTTGGTTTAAGTCTTTTCTATCTAAGTTAATCCTCCCTTTAAGCTTTTAGGTCATTTGGATCTCGTTTTAACCTAAGGCTCGACCTCTCTTTAGGTTAAACTTATGAGCCTATTTTTTCTTGGACAACACTTGGTAGGCTTCTAGCCAATATTTGGGTCTCGCCTTTTGAGAAAGGTGTCTAAACCTTCTTTTCATGTCATTCTTTAGTAGGGTTCTTAGGTAATTTTTTAGCTCATGCCTTAATAAGTTTCTTTGACCAAATTCTTCCTCCATCGTTTTAGAAAAGTGTCTGGGCTAATTTTTTGGGCCATCCTGGTAACCTTCTTTTACTGCGTTTTTTATCCCACCTTTTGGGAGAGGATTCTAGGCCTCTTTTTTGGATCGGAGAGAGTTCCATTTACAGCAATTTCCAAGGGAACCAGACTCCTCTATGGTGGCTTGACCATGGAACTTCCAAGATTGCTCCAACCGTGGTAGTCAATACTATTGTCTACTAATCGAACAATAAATCCTCCCATGTCGACTAGGGCATGAGTAATATAAATATCCTTCTTTTACGACACTAGATTCTGATTCATCATATGATGAAGGGTGGAAGAGGATAGAGATATTCCAATACCAAGATAGAGGATCTGTTGTACAGAACAGATCCAGACAGCCATAGAAAAGCAAAGTGGAGTCTGTCACATCTAGCAGCATAGTTTTTCTTTTTTTTCCTTTGAGCTTCCTCTTCGACAATGATAACGCCGAAATTGGTGAAGCAGTGTATAGAGAAAATCCTCATCCAATGGACGTCGTTCCTGTGGAAGCATAGACCTTGGATTTTCTTGGATCTTGAACTCAGAAAAGAATCCTCTAGTATTCAATCTCATTGGCCTTCGAAAATAAGGAAGCTTCTGCACCGAAGCCGTGGGGTCTTGAGGCTCCGTAATGAATGTTCGACTCCTTCGTTGAGGATTTCTGGATTCTATTTTTGTTGGTGAGGTTGATTATTTGATTCTTTCAACATTTGCACCATCCAATCTCTTTATTAACCGTGTGTGATCAGAGAGGACCAACCCCAAGCAATCGAAGGTCAATTCATATCTCGTTCGAACAATCGTGTTCCCAACTCTGCTATTGCTGATAGTCCTCGTTCACAGTCATTGTTCTATTGTCATGAAGTTTTTGCCGAACAAGAATGTGTTTCCAACGAGAATTCAACCAGTTTCAATCACGTGACCCTGCGTCCAACAAGAAGCTTGCTCATATGTTTGAAGGATGACATGAAAATTGTTTCCAAACCACTAAAGTAACACGCTTAGGAAGTACTGGCTGAGCATGAGGGAAATCTCTGATGTTGAGAACATTTGAAAGAACAGCGAGATTTGAAAAAATCTGAGATTTAATAGCCCCAATCGTTACCTTCTTCCCATCAAAGAAGTACCTGCATCTGGATTTCCATACCTCACGACGAATAAGAATAGATTTCTTTCTTGCAAAACCCAGATTCTTCTGTGAAAACTCCCAGGAATTCCAAATCGGTTGAAAATCCCTTCCTATTAACTGTACACCCAACCTGGCAGCAAAGAATAACCTGATCTCAAAAGCCACAGACACCCTCCAAAGTTATGATCAAAGTCTTCGGTATGTTGCTCGCATTGATATCGAGCGGGAATTTGAAATCCAATCCGTTTTAATGTTTCATCTAGAGGAAGGAGGCCATTCTTCCAATGCCACATGAATGTGTTCTACACCAGTGGGATTTTCTTAAAAAATTCCCAATTGCGATAATGGGCTACCATCATAGTTGTTGTGGAATTCGAGTTAATTTCCACCGATAATAACCAATTCACCTTGTGAACAAGTGTGTGAAAACAATTGTACTAAAAAACCATCATAGCTTGGTGGGATACACTAGTCTGCTTAAATACCACACTCCTTAGACAAAATTTTACTAAGACAAGTAATTTAAAAGCAAATTTAACGAGGTTCAACCAATTATACCTACGTCCTTGGACACTACTAAAATAATATTTCACTGATTGAAGAAATATTACAAAGAGAAAGAAGAAATTAATTGCCAAAATATAGGAGATGATGTTTGGGATGATAACAAAGGGAGGGGAAGGAGTCCTTCTATAGCCAAAACTCCTTCCATTTTTCCTAAAAGAAACGATGTGGGATACTTTGCCAAAAAATAACAAATCTCCACCTTAAATCCAAACACAAAGACTGGGACTATTGGCGACACTCCTACCGATACTCATTTGCCATGAAGTCTGGGTAGCACGTTGTGCTGCTTTATATTCCGAAGAATCCAGCAGCAGCGGGAAAACAATCAACAAGATCAACTGGCAGTTATATCACATCAAAAAGGCACACCATTTGCCCATCTTAGATAGTTTATTTCATAAGCTCTTACTTTAACTCTCTTTACTATAATCTTTGTAAGGCCTTTTGCCCCTCTCAAATTCAATCAATAAACGGGTAGGGGTCTGCCTAACCCCCCGTCCTTTTAGAAAAAAAAAAAAAAAAAAAAAATCTCCACCTTGGCAAAAATTCGACATACTTCTCTCACAAATCCAAACTTTAGTAGTGTCAGCAAATTCGATCTTTCAATTTTTAACAATACTGATCAAGTCTAAACAATGTTTAAACTTGACTGTTGTTACCACTTTTGTCATCATATCAGCAGGATTCTCAATAGTCCGAATCTTCGGGATTATGACTCCACCTTCTTCTAGAATCTCCCGTACCAAATGGTATCGAACATTGATGTGCTTCGTCCTTGCATGATAAACCTAGTTCGTTGCTAAATGAATAGCACTTTGGCTATCACAATGCACTTTAATGTGCTTCTATTCCATTCCCAGTTCACCTAGCAATCCCTGAAGCCAAATTGCCTCCTTCACAGCCTCAGTAACTGCCATATACTCTGCATCTGTAGTAGACAAAGCAACTGTCGACTATCAGGTGGACTTTCAACTGACTGGTAATTTTACAAGAGTAAACATATAACCGGTAGTTGATTGAAGCTTGTAGAAATCACTAGCATAGTCCTAATCACAATACCCAACTATAAATTGACCATTTTGCGTGCCCTGCTGAAATACCAAACCAACATCTACGGTGTTTAGAATATACCGTAGAATCCATTTCATAGCTTGCCAATGCTTCTTTCCAAGATCATGCATATACCTGCTCACAACCCCAACTGCTTGTGAAATATCAGGCCCTGTATACACCATTGCATACATCAAGCTACCAACAACACTTGGATACTGTACTTTTGACATGTATTTCTATTCTGCATCATTCTTTGGTGACACGGATCCACTAAGCTTGAAATGAGGAGCAAGTGGTGTACTAACTGGTTTTGACTTCTCATTCATGCCAAAACGTTTTAGTATTTTCTTCAAATGTCTTTTTGAGACAAACAAAGGCTCCCTAATTTCCTATCTCTAGTTATCTCCATGCCAAGAATCATCTTTGCTTCATCGAGATCCTTCATCTCAAACTCCTTGTTCAATTGAATCTTTAATTTCTCAATTTCTGTTTGACTCCTAGAAGCTATCAGCATATCATCAACATAAAGAAGAAAATATATATAGGATCCATGTTGTAGCTTGAGCAAATACACTCAATGATCATATTTGCTTCTTATGTACTTTTGTCCTTGTCAAATCGCTTGTATCACTGCCTCGGAAATTACTTTAATCCATACCACGATTTTTCCAATTTGCATACCATATGGTCTTTTCAGACAACGTTGGATCCATTTGGTTGAGTCATGTAGATTTCCTCATTCAAGTCTCTATGTAAAAATGCATTTTTTACATCCATTTGAACTAGTTCCAAATCCAATTGTGCTACCAAAGCCAACAAAATTCTGATGGAGGAATGCTTTACAACTGGAGAAAATACTTCATTATATCAACTCCCTCCGTCTGAGCGCACCCTTTAGCCACCAATCTTGCTTTGTAGCAGACTTTTTTCTTGTCAGGAAATCCATCTTTCTTTTCAAATACCATTTGCGTCCAATTGCCTTATTTCCCTTCACAGGACTAGCTAGTTTCCATGTCTGATTCTTTCGAAGGGACTGCATTTCTTCACTCATGGCGATCCTCCATTTTCTTGTTCTGAATTTTGGACCGATTCATTATAAATGGCAGGAACATCATCAATCTCAACTGGTGATGCAGAGATGACCATATTAACATAGCGAGCAGGTTGTCTAATGATCCTCTTTCCCTTTCTTAGTGCAATTGATTCTTGTTGCTGTGGAGGTTCTTGGGTTTGAACCTCTTCTTCGTCTGACCCTTCTTCTACCATTGGAGAGTCATCATCAATTTCTTTATTGGTTTGGATAATTCTAGTGCCTTTAAACTCCACCTATTTGGAAGTACCATCTGTCTGCTTTATATCTTCAAAAGTCACCTTTCTCAACATGGTAGATTCATCAAAAGTAACATCCCTACTGAAGATTACTTTCTTTGTTTCTAGACACCAAAGACGATAGCCTTTCACTCCAGAGGTGATCCCCATAAAGATTGCCTTATTTGCTCTTGGATCTAGCTTTGACTCCTTAACATGTTAATATGTAGTGGAACCAAACACATGTAAGAAATCATAATCTGCAGTAGGTTTTCCAAACCATTTCTCCAGTGGTGTTTTACCATCAATAGCAGTCGACGGTAAACGATTGACAAGATGACAAGCACATATTAAAGTCTTAGCTAAAAATTCTTTGCCCAACCCAACATTAGACAACATACACCGAACCTTCTCCAATAGTGTCCGGTTCATACGCTTTGCCACCCAATTCTGTTGTGGTGTATTTCTAACAGTGAAGTGTCTAACAATACATTCATCTTCATAGACTTTTAAAAATGGATCATTTTTTATTTCTCCTCCATTATCTTGATGGAGACATTTGACTTTTCTGCTTGCTTGAGTCTCCATCATCTTTTTCCATTTAAGGAAAATGCCTAGCACCTCACCCTTTGTTTTCATTGTATATAACCAAACTCTCAAGGAAAAATCATCAACAATGGTGACATAATAGTGTTTTCCTCCCAACGAAGCTATTTTTGAAGGCCCCCATACATCTGAATGAACATAATCCAGAATACCCTCAGTATTATGGATTGTTGTATCAAATTTCTCCCTTATCTTCTTCCCTTTGATGCAATGCTCACAAAAATTCAATTTGCAAGCCCGTGATTCTTTCAATAATCCTTGATCTATCAATAATTTCAAAGATGTTTTTCACCAACTTGCCCCAAGCGCATATGCCATAACCTGGTTTCTTTTGACTCCTAATCATCAGTAGAAGCTGTTATTGTTGCTGTCCCAACAATCGTACTACCCAGAAAGCAATACACATTATTGCTTTTCAGAATTCCTTTCATTATCACAAGTGCACTAGAGATCATCCTTATTATCCCATCTTTGGCCCTTACATCGAGACCTGGTGGAAAGTAATAGCAATAATCATCAGTAGAAGCTGTTATTGCTGCTGTCCCAACAATCGTACTACCCAGAAAGCAATACACATTATTGCTTTTCAGAATTCCTTTCATTATCACAAGTG